>QPKB01000141.1:0-66663 GCA_003546025.1 Camphora micrantha
TTTATTCAGCATGAATTCATCTACTTTCAATCCACTTGCAACCATCTTTAACCAGAATAAGTTGGTTGGATCGAACTACGTGGACTGGAAAAGGAACCTGGATATTGTCCTGACTGCTTCAGGATACAAATATGTCCTTAGTACACCCTGCCCTAAGGAGCCTGGGCTAGATACACCACAGGACCAGAAAGACTTTTACACCAAATGAATCAAAGACGATGAGATGGCCAGGTGCTATATGTAGGCATCCATATTTAATGTTTTATAACACCAACATCAATCTTATAAGATTGCATCCGATATTATATTGAACTTAAAAAAGATGTTTGGGGACCAAGGGAAGCCTATTAGGCAAGCTGCAATGAGGGTACTCATGAGCACTAAGATGGCCGAGGGAATCCATGGACAAGATCACATGTTGAAAATGATGGACTCATTAAATGAATTAGATATACTAGGTACTGTGATTGATGTAGAATCATCGATCGACATGATCCTCGAGTCGGTGCCAGATTCATTCAACCATTTCAAGATCAATTAAATATGAATAAAATAAATTTGACCCTAGTTGAGCTGTCTGGCCAACTGGTAGCGGCTGAGGGCATCATGAAGAAGAAGTCAACTGCTCTCATGACAGAAAAGTCATTTGCCAAGTCCAAACCGATAGGGAAAGGCCGTAAAGGCAAGAAGAAATCGGTCCGCAAGGGTCCTAAGGTGGAGAATGGTACTAATGGTGGTGTGGCCAAGGCTAAGGGTACGGGAGTAGAGGAAAAGTGTTTCCACTGTGGTATGACAGGACATTGGAAAAAGAATTGTCCAGATTTTCTATCTAAGAAAACGACCTTAGGTATGATTGAGTCACTTGTTTCTGAAGTTAGTTTTGCAACTAGTACTTCAGAATCCTACTGTGTTGACTCCGATGCAACTAATCACATTTGTATTTCGTTGTAGGGGTTTAGGGAACCAGGAGGCTTATTGACGACGAAATCATTGTCAACCTAGGATCTAATGCTAAGGCGTAGGCAGTTTCAGTGGGAGTTATTACTTTATTGTTTTCAGATAATAAGTTGGTTTTGTCAGATACTCTATTTGTACCGTCTTTAATACGGAATTTAATTTCATTTTCTAGTTTGGTGAATAAAAGTTATTCTATTACTTTTGGTACTGAAGTTGTCATAAAGAGAAACGGTACTTTTATATGTTTTGGTAAGGTAACCAATGGACTTTATTTGTTAACTCCCACAATGTATGAGATACATGACACCGAAATAGTTAATAGGCCATAATTAAAGAGGAAGTCACCTTCATGTAATCCAATAAAGCTTTGGCACCTGAGGCTAGGTCACATAAACCTAAATAGGATTGACAGGCTAGTGAAAGATGGTATCTTACCTTCATTGGTGGTAGAACCAATGCCTGTCTGCGAGTCCTGTCTGGAAGGCAAAATGAACAAAAGACCCTTTTCATCCAAGTGCAATAGGGCCAAAGATTTATTGGAATTAATGCATACTGATGTGTGTGGGCCCATAAATGTTAGAGCAAGAGGAGGATACGAGTACTTCATCACTTTCACCGATGATTACTCAAGATATGGATACATATACCTTATGCACCGCAAGTCCGAGGTTTTTGAAAAGTTCAAAGAGTTTTGAGCGGAAGCGGAAAAGCAACTAGGTAAAAGTATCAAGACTATTCGATCAGATTGAGGAGGGAAATATCTCTCTGCTGATTTTATGGGATACATATTAGAGAATGAGATTCTATCACAGTTGTCTGCTCCAGTATGCCTCAACAGAATGAAGTAGTGGAAAGAAGGAACCGAACTCTTTTAGATATGATCAGGTCTAGCCTGAGTCTCTCAGGATTACCTATATCCTTTTGAGGATATGCCTTGGATACTGCGATGTATATACTAAATCTTGTACCATCTAAGTCAGTACATAAGACTCCCCAGGTGTTGTGGTACGGACAAAAGCCTAGTCTACAACATTTACATATTTGGTGTTGTCCGGCACACGTGCTGAAGGTTAAGATAGATAAGTTGAAATTGAAGTCGGAAGTATGCACTTTTATAGGATATCTTAAAGGAACTAAAGGTTGGTTATTTTATAATCCCACAGAGCAGAAAGTGCCTGTTGGCACCAATGCAGTTTTTCTGGAGGAAGATTATATGATTGACTAAAAATCTTTAGAAAAGGTGATCTTGGAAGAGATTCAAGAGCGATCAATTCCAAATCCAAGTGTGACCGAACTTGAAGAGAATCTGCCCATACCTGACCCAGTAGTTACACTAGTGCCTCATCGTGGTGGGACAATTGTCAGGCCCCTTGATAGGTTCTCGTTCTTGGGAGAGTCTTATGAGGCAATCCTGCAAGAATTGGAACAAGACCCCTGTAACTATGACGAAGCAATCAAATGACATAGATTCGGGATGTTGGCAAGAAGCCATGAAAGCTGAGATGGAGTCTATGTACTCCAATCAGGTCTGGACACTTGTGGACTTGCTTGCCAATATTAAACATATTGGGTGCAAGTGGGTCTACAAGAGAAAAAGAGGACCAGATGGAAGAGTGGAGATCTTTAAAGCTAGGCTTGTTGCGAAAGGGTATACTCAGAAAGAGGGTATCGATTATGAGGAAACCTTTTCGCCGGTAGCCTTGTTCAAGTCCATTAATATACTCTTATCCATTGCGGCTCATCTCGATTACGAGATTTGGCAAATGGATGTCAAGATGGCGTTTCTCAACGGCCATCTTGAGGAAGACATCTATACGATGCAGCCAGACGGTTTTGTAGCTAATAACCAATAGCAAAGAGTTTGCAAGCTACAAAAGTCCATTTATGGACTGAAGCAGGCATTCCAGAGCTGGAACATCCGTTTTGACCAGGCAATCAAGTGATTTGGTTTTTGTCAGAATCCGAATGAGTGATGTGTGTACATGAAATGTGAAGCAAGCAGGGTAGTTTTTCTGGTTTTATATGTCGACGACATGCTCCTCCTAGGGAGTGATATAGGAATGTTGTTAACAGTAAAAGTTTGGTTGGCTAAGACTTTTGATATAAAGCACTTGGGAGAAGCTAGCTACATCTTAGGGATCAAACTCCATTGAGATCGGAAGAATAGTATGTTAGGCTTATCCTAAGCTGCTTACATAAATAAGGTACTAGTACGGTTTGCTATGCAAGACTCCAAGAAGGGTATCACACCTTTTAGGCATGGAATGTACATTTCTAAAGATCAATGTCTTAAGACACCTAAGGAAAATGAGCAGATGAGAGCGATTCCATACGCTTCGGCTGTTAGCAGCCTCATGTATGCTACGCTTTGTACTAGACTGGATATTTGTCATACAGTGGGCTTGGTTAGCAGATATCAGTCTAACCCAAGCCCTGACCATTGGATTGATGTAAAGTATATTCTCAAACACTTGAGAAGGACTAGACATTACATGTTGATTTATGGCAATGATGAGTTGATTCTAGTTGGTTACACAGATTCTGAGTTCATGTCAGATAAGGATTCCAGGAAATCAACATCTGGTTATGTGTTTATGCTTGGTGAATGGGCTATCAACTGGAGGAGTATTAAACAAGAATGTATTGTTGATTCCACCTCGGAGGCTGAATAGGTAGCGGCTTGTGAAGCAGCTAAGGAAGCAATATGGGTCAAAAGATTCCTTTTGGAACTTGGAGTGGTACCTTTGGAGCGAAAGCCGCTCACAGTTTACTGTGACAGCAACGGGGCAGTCGCTCAGTCTAAGGAACTCAGGAGCCATAAAAACTAAAAGCACGTATAGAGGAAGTATCACTTGGTCAGAGAGATTGTGCAGAGAGGTGATATTGCAATCACCAAGATAGCCTCTGCGGACAATCTAGCGGATCCCTTCACTAAGCCTTTGACCACCAAAGTCTTTGAGTAGCATGTAGACGGGATGGGCATGAGATGCAACCCTAACTGGTATGAGCCCAAGTGGGAGATTGTTAGTTTATATGGTCTCAATCCATTAGATAATGTAATAAATTGATTTATTTCTTTATTTATCAATATAATCTTATATTCCTTTCGTGAGATGAATGATGTTTGATTACTTACTTGCACAAACAATACGATTGGCATAATGGTTCATGAGATGAACCGGACTCCACAAATATACTAGATGTAATACATGTGTATGGATGAGATCCACATACGGGAGACATGTGTCGTAAATCTTATACTTAATTAAATATCTTCACAACTAGTGATGAGATTGGGCATCTCATCTGACAAGGTTGCAGCTTATGATCACTATAAGATAGTTGATTTATCTCAATCATCAGAGTGTAAGATTCTAGATCATCATGCCGGTACATTGGATGTATTGAAGGACCATGAGAAACACCTTATGAAGAACTGTTTATGCTTTAAGGTCTGCTCTCATAATTCCCTAGCAATAGGCTCTTAATCTCGAGACATTAATGAACTCAAGTTTTTATCTATTCATTTGCTTTGAATCACAAATGAGTGACGCAAACTATAGGTCAACACCTCGGTGTTTTGGGTAGGTGATACTAGGACTGTGAGAACATTTAGTGGTCAAGATGAAATCTATCCTCATTATCCCCTTGTGCTAATTAATGGATTCAATCATTGGTAAGTGCGTACCTATCCCAATTAAGAGTTAATTGGATGGTACTGATGATCACTGTGATTAATTGGGTCTCAAGGATAATAAGATGTGGATCTAAATTGGTGGGACAGGTTTTATCCAATTGATCTATGGATATTGATGGAGGAGCCTACTTGTGGTAATAGGAAAGTTTATGGTCTTTTTGTAAATAATTCCTAAGACTGGAGTTTAGTTGCATTTATATAGTGGAGTTATTTGCAATTAACTGTAAGCCCGAATTGTACATGAGATGTGGGGTCAGGGTGTACTAGTTTGTAAGACCCCGACCTGAGTGACCTCGATTAGTACTAATTAAGTTGTGTGTTAGTGCTAAGTGTGTTTAGTGGATTTTGGTTTAGTTGGTTTAGAATAGCTTTATCATAGCTTTGGGGAATTTTGAGTGCCTTTGGAATTAGTGGGGCCCTTTGGGGGTTCCTTTTTATGACTTACGTGTACTTGGGGGATTACTCGAGATTCTTTTGATTTAGTGTTTTATCCCGATTTACTTATTTTGTTAATCCCTTCAACTTTCATGTTGATCCCGTTCCCGTCTCGAATCTCGAAACTCGACTTTTCTAGCTTCTTAGGCAAAATAGTCTTTTTACATTAAATCTGGACCAAATAATTGATATTCCCAAAACCCACGAAACTTATACTTTTTAGAAAGTAGAAATTTCGACGATCATTTCTTCCTTCTTCGTCGATTTCATCTGAGATCCCGAAAACTACTATTTCAGCCTTCCAATTTTCCAAAGAGGTGGAGCCCACTTGCAAATGCTTTATAAGCACTCATCTCCCTCCTTTCTCCTTTTTCCAACAACTTATCTTGCCTAGGGTTTTCCTTTCTTCTTCTTGCTTTTCCATCATCAAGACATCACCAACTTGCACCAACATCAAGAAAGGATTTCATCATCTTCTTCACCACTTCAAGGGCTTTCCATTGGTACCATTTGTGAAGAAATCTCAACTCTCTAAAATCTTCATTTAGCTTGCCTTGCTCATTTGGAGCACCTATTGGTAAGCTCTCTCCCTAATCTTCTAGATTTGTGTTCTTCTAGCCTTAGGGAAGCTGCATTTCCATTATAGAAAGCTCTCTCTTCTTATTGCTTGTTTTGACCCATTTTAGGGTTTGTTTTGGGGGTTTTTGTAGAGATTGTGTTCTTGGCTTGCAAGGGTGTTTAGGAGCTTGTTTTCCTTTGATTTGAGACCCAAGGCAAGTGGATGATTTGATATGTTTAGCTTTGAATGAGTTTTATGAAATGCATTTATGATTTGACCAAATATTTTGTGATATTAATGACTTGTTTAGGCTTGAAATAAATGCACATTTGTGAACCTTATTAGCTTATTTTATCTATGATTTAGATTGCTAATCAGGTCTAAAAGAATGAACACAAAAGAAAGGAAAAAGGAATGAACCACTGAACTGCAGAAACAAAACCTGGGTTCTGTACGCAGTTCACTCGGTCGACCGGCAAAGGGGCTCGGTCGACCGGGCACACGGGATCAGGTCCCCTGTTGAATGACCCACTGCACTGCGGGAAACACTGTTACGCAGTCCACGCGGTCGACCGGCCACACAGGGGTCAGGTTCTCTGGAACCTGACCAAAACACTATTCATCCCTTTTTATTTACAACTGCAGGTCGACCGGCCAAGGGCTCGGTCGACCGGGCCTTCATGAGAGGGTCGACCTGGCCTCCTCAGGTCGACCAGGACTACAGTGTACGCGGTCGACCGGCCAAGGGCCTGGCTGACCGGGCCAACTGCAAATTTCCCCAGGAAAGTGATTTTTCACTCTTTTCTTAAATGGACTTAGGTGGAACTTGGTTACCCTTTTTATTGGACTCACTTGACTTGTCATGAGTTTGTTTGACCTGACATTTTTGAGGTTAACCCGGTTGTATCGGAACTTAACCTAATTCAATCTTGAACGGTATGGGACAACGGGATACCCTTTTTATAACTATGCACGAGGGTTGTATGTTTGGGTATCGCGAATCCTAACCCCTTCGGTGACTGAATAGGTTGTACGATGCGCTAGGATTATCATTATACTTAGGATCTCCCTTGAGGTTTCGTTTGTTTTGAAATTCATTTAAAAGTTTGAAAATCACTAAGGTGTATAAAGAGCCCGGAATGTCTCCCAAACTCAAGGAGTACCAAGTCATTATTACGATGGACATACGGGGTCCTTACCTGATTTATCTTAAATCTCGACACTTGACCAGAATTTCTCGAATTATAATTTATCTTAAATCTCGACACTTGTTCCGAACTTATCGAATTATGATTTATCATTCCCGAAAGTATTGAAAGTATATTTTAGCATTTTGCTAGCCCGTTTATACATGCCCGAATAAAATGATATTTGTGCCTTTGAGCATCCCGTCCCGCTCGTTTACATTCATGCACTCGATATGTTTTATACATGATTTGACTTGTCATTTGACCTATGAGTCGGCACCACTAAGCTTGGCTTTCCTTGCCGGTTTGATCCACTGACTTGGAGACCCCTTCCCATCCCGCCAGCTGCAGTTTGGATCCCGCTACCCGGTTATTACCGTGGTCTTGTCCCGATACCCGGTTCGCTTCCGTAGTCATGTCCCGTATTATATTATGTATATGTATATGTTACTTATGTTGCATCTCCTCACTTCGGTGACTGAGACAACATCCCTATATGCTCATGTCACTTCGGTGATGGAGGACTTAGCTATGTGTGGTTGCCATCTTGTCTGTTTCCCGTTTGCTTGGATACCTTACATGTTTTATATTGCATATGTATTTGAATAAATGATTCTCTCGTTTTATGAAACTATTGCTTTGACAGGTTTAAATGTTTTCCAAGGTAATTTCTTTATGGTTATGTCTTTTCAATAGTTTGCCAAACCGTCGTGTTTGACCCTTTGCTTTGGTACTCAGGTACCGTTATTGGTCTCCCTGAGGAGGAGCTTGAGGAAGCGCTCGGCGAACCACATCGATTAGTTGAGTGGCACGCCGATGATGTCGTCTAGAAATTCGGGTGCTTGAGCTGCGAAATATTTTGGAGATAGAAACTAACCATTCTTTTGGAGAACTTGTTATTTTATTCATATTGGCCTTTGTTGGCCTCTATTTTTGGGGACAATGTAATTAAACTATATTGTTGTAAACCTTAACTTTCTTTTGGGGTTATAGCATTAATGATCATTGCTCATTTTGATACTGGTATTAAACATGCGTTAATCTTGTTATCTTGGACATGAATGTATGACATAGATTTGCTACACGCTTCCACACATAAAAGAAATATTCATGTTGATGTAATATCCTTACCGCGGACACCTGTGGGAAATCGCGTGTACGAGTGGTACTCTTTGGTAGACTCGTATACGTTTTGGATTTAAATCAATTCATCAATCCATCATACAAAATCATCAAACACTAATATTAGTCCCGATCCCGGATTAGGCCGCTTTATCCCGTGGGACCCGGTCCGGGGTCGCGACAGACTGGTATATGAGCGAGACGTGTTTCAAGCAATTAAAAGAAACTAGAAATCCTAAGAACGTGGCGAGGATTCGTTAGAGTTTTCGTTAGTTAGTATCGTGTGAGCATTGTGTGACCCTTATTGTATTATCTTGTGCTAACAAATTGTTTTGCAGCATTATGCCACCTCGTAAGCGACCGGTAAACGGCAATCCCACAGCTAGTAACAGTGAGTTCATAGGGCCAGTCCAAGAGGACATTCTCGAGAACACCATGCAGAATCAATTTCAAGAAATGATGCAAGCTATGTTAGATCAACAGCGTCAGGCTAACGAGAATCAAGCTAAGCTGCAAGAACAGATGCTGAAGAAGGATGAAGACCATGTTAGAGAGTTAGCAAACATGCAGAGACAGTTGATAGAGGTCTTACAGAGGAGGCCTGAGCCTGTGCAGGCCCAACCAGCCATTGTGATCAATCAGAGGGAGCATGACCCTAATGCACTGTTTGAGAAGTTTAGGAAGAGAGGTCCCAAAGGAATTTCTTGGATCAGAGGACCCATTAGCTGCAGATGATTGGCTAGAGCATACGGAGAACATCTTCGAGATCTTCCAGTGCACCGGAGGAGAGAGGGTCAAGCTAGCAACATCTCTTTTCACTGGTTCAGCAGACATTTGGTGGAAGATGGTTAGAGAGGAGTACAGACACATGGCAGATGCAGTGGCATGGGCTAGTTTCAAGAGGCAGTTTGGAGACAAGTATGTGCCCACCCACATCAAGAGACAGAAGGCAGTAGAATTCCAGCAGCTCGTCCAAGGCAATATGACAGTCCTCGAATATCTTACAAAATTCGAGAGATTGTCAAGATATGCTCCTGAACTAGTGGATACGGTTGAGAAGAAGATAGCTAAGTTCCTTGAAGGACTGAATCCCATCATTGAGAGGGATGCTACCGGGGTTGTACCACCTACAACCTTCGAAGAGGCAGTCAAGAGGGCTTACAAGTTTGAGAACTTTCACCACAAGATCCTCAGACTCCAGGGTAAAGGACAGCAGCAGCAACAGAACAATCAGCAGAGGAACCACCAGCACAAGAGGCAGAGGCAAGAGCAGAATGTGCAGAATCCCTTAGTGTGTACACATTGTGGGAAGAACCATGAGAGTGCCCAGTGTCGTACCATCACAGGGGCATGTTTCAGATGTGGTTCCATGGCCCATCAGATGAGGGACTGCCCAAGGCAGAATAGGCAGAATCAGCAGCAGCAAGGGGCACAGCGTCCAGCACAACCTCAGAATGCAATGGTTGTGCAAAACCAAGCTAGACCCCTTCAGCAGCAAGCACCGCAGCAGCAGTACAGACCACAGCAGCAGCAGCAAGCCCGTCAGCAAGGGCAGAATCAGAATCAGCGTCCTCCACAACAGAACAGGAATGCACATCAAGGCAGGCCACAACAGGCTCAGAATAGGCCACAGCAGAGAGGACAGATTTATGCGGTCAACAGAGCTGATGCAGAGGCAGCAGGAGATGTTGTGGAAGGTACACTTCTTGTTTGTGGATTCCAAGCTAGGGTTTTGTTTGACCCTGGCTCTACCCACTCTTTTATCTCTCCCAGATTTGCAAAGATGATTGATATGCATGCTAGAGATATGGATTTCTTATTGACTGTGGCTACCCCCATAGGTAAAGAAGTTATATGTAGGACTTTTTACCCTAGTTGTTCAGTCATGATAGGAGGGTTAGAGTTACCAGCAAATCTCATTTTATTGGAGATGTTTGATTTTGATGTCATCCTAGGGATGGATTGGTTAGCAGGGTACCATGCTACAATGGATTGTTTCCATAAGACCCTCACCTTCAAATTAGAAGAGACACCAGCAGGAGTACTGTTTCGAGGAGACAGGAGTAATCCTAGTACAGGGTTTATTTCAGCGTTGAAGGCTGATAGACTTCTGAAAGGTGGATGTGAGGCCTATTTGGCGTTTATCACGGAGGATAAACGGTCCCAAGGGGTGGAGGATATCCCAATTGTTTGGGAATTCCCGGATGTTTTTCCGGAGGAGATTCCAGGTTTACCACCCATTAGAGAGATTGATTTCACTATCGAGCTATTACCAGGGACTGCTCCGATATCCATTGCACCTTATAGAATGGCTCTGGCGGAATTGGGAGAATTGAAAACACAATTGCAAGAATTGTTGGACAAAGGTTTTGTAAGACCTAGTGTTTCGCCATGGGGAGCTCCAGTATTGTTCGTCAAGAAGAAGGATGGTTCCATGAGAATGTGTATTGATTACCGGAGATTGAACCAAGTGACCATCAAGAACAAGTATCCATTGCCAAGGATAGATGAACTGTTTGATCAGTTACAAGGTGCTTCTTACTTTTCGAAGATTGATTTGAGATCTGGTTACCACCAGCTTAGAGTCAGAGAGTCAGATGTATTGAAGACAGCTTTCCGGACTAGATATGGGCACTATGAGTTTTTGGTGATGCCATTTGGATTGACAAATGCACCAGCAGTGTTCATGGCATTGATGAACAAGATATTCGCAGAGTACCTAGATCAGTTTATAGTGGTGTTCATTGATGACATTTTGGTGTACTCCAAGACCAAAGAAGAGCATGAAGAGCACTTGAGAATAGCTATGCAGCTTCTGAGAGAGAACCAGCTGTATGCAAAACTCAATAAGTGTGAATTTTGGCTGGAACAAGTAGCGTTTTTGGGGCACATTATCTCCAGAGAAGGCTTGTCAGTAGATCCATCCAAGATTGAGGCAGTGGTATAGTGGGAAAGACTGAAGAATGTGTCAGAAATCAGGAGTTTTCTAGGATTGGCAGGCTATTATCGGAGGTTTGTATAGGGATTTTCGTCAATTGCGTCACCTTTGACGAAGTTGACAAGGAAGAATGTGCCATATGTGTGGTCAGACAAGTGTGAAGTTAGTTTCCAAGAGCTTAAGAAGAGATTAACCACAGCACCAGTCCTTACTTTGCCATCCGGAAGCGGCGGTTTCACCATCTTTACCGATGCTTCGAACATTGGACTTGGGTGCGTGTTGATGCAGGAAGGGAAAGTTATAGCTTATGGATCCCGTCAGTTGAAAGATCATGAGAAGAACTATGCAACACATGATCTTGAGTTAGCAGCGGTTGTTTTCGCATTGAAGATGTGGAGACATTATCTCTATGGAGAGAAATTTGAGGTTCACTCCGATCACCGCAGCTTACAGTACTTGTTCTCACAGAAGGAATTGAACATGAGGCAGAGAAGATGGATGGAGTATATCAAGGATTATGATTTTCCAATCAAATATCATCCGGGGAAGGCAAATGTAGTTGCTGATGCTTTGAGCAGGAAATCAGTGGGCATGGCAAATCTCAGTGGCACATGTATCTTTGAGCAATTTGAGGAGTTGAGAATAGATTTACAGCCGCTAGAGAAGGGTGTTTTATTAGCTAACATGTCAGTGTCAGAGCCTTCCTTCATTCAGAAGATTAAAGACAGTCAGTTGCAAGATCCAGAGTTGGCCAAGATTTCAGAGCAGATAGCAGATCGTCCCGACTTTCGCATTGTGGATGGAGTTTTGTACTTCCGTGACCGTCTGTGTGTGCCAAACATTGAAGATTTGAGGAATGATATCATGACCGAAGCTCACAGTACGAGATATTCTGTGCATCCTGGCAGCACGAAGATGTATCAGAATTTGAAGGGCAGATTTTGGTGGAATAACATGAAGAGAGAGATAGCAGCGTTTGTTTCTCGGTGTATGAGATGTTAGTTGATTAAAGCAGAGCACCAGAAGCCTCCAGGGTTGTTGCAACTGATAGAGATTCCGGAATGGAAATGGGAGCATATCACCATGGATTTCATTTCGGGATTACCGAGGACTAGCAAAGGAAATGACGCTATCTAGGTCATTGTGGACCGTCTCACCAAGTCAGCTCATTTCATTCCGATGAAGACTGGGAAGAAGATGCACATGCTACCATTGGCAGAGTTGTTTGTTAGTGAGATTGTCAGCAGACATGGTCAGCCAGTTTCCATCACATCTGATAGAGACAGCAGATTCGTCTCAAGATTTTGAAAAACACTACATGAGTCTATGGGTACAAGATTACAGTTCAGTACAGCTTATCACCCTCAGACGGATGGCCAGTCAGAGAGGACAATTCAGACTCTTGAGGATATGCTCCGTGCTTGTGTGTTAGACTTCAAAACTCAATGGGACGAGACTCTACCTTTGTGTGAGTTCGCGTACAACAACAGCTACCACTCGAGCATTGGAATGGCGCCTTTCGAGGCATTGTATGGCAGAAGGTGTAGGACACCTGTGTGTTGGGAAGAGGTTGGTACCCGCAGTTTCCATGGACCAACAATGGTAAGTGAGACCAGTGACAAGGTTAAGCAGATTCAGGCACGTCTGGAAGTAGCCCGGAGTAGACAGAAGAGTTATGCAGATTCTCACAGAAGGGACTTACAGTTCAAAGAAGGAGACAAGGTTTTCTTGAAGGTATCACCTACTAGGGGAACTTTGAGATTTGGGCAGAAAGGCAAGTTGTCAAGGAGATACATTGGACCTTATGACATTGTGAGCAAGATTGGTGAAGTGGCTTATAGATTAGCCTTACCACCCGAGCTATCTGGTGTACACAACGTCTTCCATGTATCTATGTTGAAGAAGTACGTCCCCGATCCTTCACATGTACTCCAGCATGAGCCGTTAGAGATCAGAGAAGATGCTACTTATGTTGAGAAGCCTATTCGGATCATCGACACCAAAGAACAAGAATTGAGGACACGGACTATTCAGTGGGTAAAGGTACTTTGGGAGAATCATGGACCGGAAGAGGCAACCATGGGAATTGCGAGACCAAGTGCAGAAGAAGTACCCACATCTCCTACCTGAGGTGAGTTTTGTGTTTTATTTGGAGGACCAAATATCCTAAGGGGTGGAGGATGTAAGACCCCGACCCGAGTGACCTCGATTAGTACTAATTAAGTTGCGTGTTAGTCTTGATTTAGTTTAGTGGATTTTGGTTTAGTTGGTTTAGAATAGCTTTGTCATAGCTTTGGGGAAGTTTTGAGTGCCTTTGAAATTAGTGGGGCCCTTTGGGGGTTCCTTTTTTATGACTTACGTGTACTTGGGGGATTACTCGAGATTCTTTTGATTTGGTGTTTTATCCCGATTTACTTATTTTGTTAATCCCTTCAACTTTCATGTTGATCCCGCTCCCGTCCCGAATCCCGAAACTTGACTTTTCTAGCTTCTTGGGCAAAACAGTCTTTTTACACTAAATCTGGACCAAATAATTGATATTCCCGAAACCCGTGAAACTTATACTTTTCAGAAACTAGAAATTTCGACGGTCATTTCTTCCTTCTTCGTCGATTTCATCCGAGATCCCGAAAACTACTATTTCAGCCTTCCAAGTTTCCAATGAGGTGGAGCCCACTTGCAAATGCTATATAAGCACTCATCTCCCTCCTTTCTCCTTTTTCCAGCAACTTTTCTTGCCTAGGGTTTTCCTTTCTTCTTCTTGCTTTTCCATCATCAAGACATCACCAAGCTTGCACCAACATCAAAAAGGATTTCATCATCTTCTTCACCACTTCAAGAGCTTTCCATTGGTACCATTTGTGAAGAAATCTCATCTCTCTAAGATTCTCATTTAGCTTGCCTTGCTCATTTGGAGCACCTATTGGTAAGCTCTCTCCCTAATCTTCTAGATTTGTGTTCTTCTAGCCTTAGAGAAGCTACATTTCCATTATTGAAAGCATTCTCTTCTCCTTCATTGTTTTGACCCATTTTAGAGTTTGTTTTGGGGGTTTTTGTAGAGTTTGTGTTCTTGGCATGCAAGGCTGCTTAGGAGCTTGTTTTCCTTTGATTTGGGACCCAACGCAAGTGGATGAATTGATATGTCTAGCTTTGAATGAGTTTTAAGAAATGCATTTATGATTTCACCTAATGCTTTGTGATATTAATGGCTTGTTTAAGTTTGAAATAAATGCACATTTGTGAACCTTATTAGCTTATTTTATCTATGATTTAGATTGTTAATCAGGTCTAAAAGAATGAACACAAAAGAAAGGAAAAAGGGATGAACCACTGAACTGCAGAAAACAGAACTGGGTTCTGTTACGCAGTTCACGCGGTTGACCGGCCAGGGGGCACGGTCGACCGGGTACACTGGATTAGGTCCCCTGTTGGATGATCTGCTGCACAGCGGGAACTACTGTTACGCAGTTCACGCGATCGACCGGCCACACAGTGGTCAGGTTCTCTGGAACCTGACCAAAATACTGTTCACCCATTTTAGTTACAATTGCAGGTGGACCGGCCAAGGGCGGGGTCGACCGGGCCTTCATGAGAGGGTCGACCTGACCTCCTCAGGTCGACCTGAGATTGCAGTGTACGCGGTCGACCGGCCAAGGGCCGGGTCGACTGGGCACTCTGCAAATTTCCCCTGAAAAGTGATTTTTCACTCTTTTCTTAAATGGACTTAGGTGGAACTTGGTTACCCCTTTTTATTGGACTCACTTGACTTATCATGAGATTGTTTGACCCAACATTCTTTGAGGTTAACCCGGTTGTATCGGAACTTAACCTAATTCAATCTAGAACGGTACGGGACAACGGGATACCCTCTTTATAACTATGCACGAGATTTGTATGTTTGGGTATCGCGAATCCTATCCCCTTCGGTGACTGAATAGGATGTACGATGCGCTAGGATTAACATTATACTTAGGATCTCCCTTGAGGTTCCGTTTGTTTTGAAATTCATTTAAAGGTTTGAAAATCACTAAGGTGTATAAAGAGCCCGGAATGTCTCCAAACTCAAGGAGTGCCAAGTCATTATTACAATGGACATACGGGGTCCTTAACCACCTGATTTATCTTAAATCTCGACACTTGTCCCGAATTTCTCGAATTATGGTTTATCTTAAATCTCGACACTTGTCCCGAATTTCTCGAATTATGGTTTATCTTAAATCTCGACACTTGTCCCGAATTTATCAAATTATGATTTGTCATTCCCGAAAGTATTGAAAGTGTATTTTAGCATTTTGCTAGCCCGTTTATACATGCCCGAATTAAATGATACTTGTGCCTTTGAGCATCCCGTCCCGCTCGTTTACATACATGCACTCGATATGTTTTATACATGATTTGACTTGTCATTTGACCTATGAGTCGGCACCACTAAGCTTGGCTTTCCTTGCCGGTCTGATCCACCGACTTGGAGACCCATTCCCGTCCCGCCAGCTGCAGTTTGGATCACGCTACCCGGTTATTACCGTGGTCTTGTCCCGATACCCGGTTCGCTACCGTGGTCATGTCCCGTATTATATTATGTATATGTATATGTTACTTATGTTGCATCCCCTCACTTCGGTGACTGAGACAACATCCCGATATGCTCATGCCACTTCGGTAATAGAGGACTTAGCTATGTGTGGTTGCCATCTTGTCTGTTTCCCGTTTCCTTGGATACCTTACATGATTTATATTGCATATGTATTTGAAGAAATGATTCTATTTTTTATGAAACTATTGCTTTGACAGGTTTAAATGTTTTCCAAGGTAATTTCTTTATTGATATGTCTTTTCACCCGTTTGCCAAACCGTCGTGTTTGACCCTTTGCTTTGGTACTCAGGTCCCGTTATTGGTCTCCCTGAGGAGGAGCTTGAGGAGGTGGTCGGCGAACCGCATCGATTAGTTGATTGGCAAGCCGATGATGTCGTCTAGACATTCGGGTATTTGAGCTACGAAACATTTTGGGAATAGAAACTAACCAATTATTTTGGGAACTTGATACTTTATTCATATTGGCCTTTGTTGGCCTCTATTTTTGGGAACAATGTAATTAAACTATATTGTTGTAAACCTTAACTTTCTTTTGGGGTTATAGCTTTAATGATAATTGCTCATTTTGATACTAGTATTAAACATGTGTTAATCTTGTTATCCTGGACATGAATGTATGAAATAGATTTGCTACACGCTTCCGCACATAAAAGAAATATTCATGTTGATGTGATATCCTCACCGCGGACACCTGTGGGAAATCGCGTGTACGAGTGGTACTCTTTGGCAGACTCGTATACGTTTTGGGTTTGAATCAATTCATAATTCATCGTACATCAATCAGATAATATTAGTCCCGATCCCGGATTAGGCCCGCCTTGCCTCGTGGGACCCGGTCTAGGGTCGCGACAAACTGGTATCAGAGCGAGACGTGTTTCAAGCAATTAAAAGAAACTAGAAATCCTAAGGACGTGGCGAGGATTCGTTAGAGTTTTCGTTAGTTAGTATCGTGTGAGCATTATGTGACCCTTATTGTATTATCTTGTGCTAACAAATTGTTTTGCAGCATTATGCCACCTCGTAAGCGACCGGTAAACTGCAATCCCACAGCTAGTAACAGTGAGTTCACAGGGCCAGTCCAAGAGGACATTCCGGAGAACACCATGTAGAATCAATTTCAAGAAATGATGCAAGCTATGTAAGACCAACAGCGTCGGGCTAACGAGAATCAAGCTAGATTGCAAGAGCGGATGTTAAAGAAGGATGAAGACCATGCTAGGGAGTTGGCCAACATGCAGAGACAGTTGTTAGAGGTCTTACAGAGGAGGCTTGAGCCTGTGCAGGCCCAACCAGCCATTGTTATCAATCAGAGGGAGCATGACCCTAATGCACTGTTTGAGAAGTTGAGGAAGAGAGGTCCAAAGGAATTTCTTGGATCAGAGGACCCATTAGCTGCAGATGATTGGCTAGAGCATACGGAGAACATCTCCGAGATCTTCTAGTGCGTCGGAGGAGAGAGGGTCAAGCTAGCAACATCTCTTTTCACTGGTTCAGCAGACATTTGGTGGAAGACGGTTAGAGAGGAGTACAGGCACATGGCTGATGCAGTGGCATGGGCTAGTTTCAAGAGGCAGTTTGGGGACAAGTATGTGCCCACCCACATAGAGGCAGAAGGCAGTGGAATTTCAGCAGCTTGTCGAGGGCACTATCTCAGTCCTCGAATACCTCACTAAATTCGAGAGATTGTCAAGATATGCTCTTGAACTAGTGGATACAGTTGAAAAGAACATAGCTAAGTTCCTTGAAGGACTGAATCCCATCATAGAGAGGGATGCTACTGGGGTTGTACCACCTATAACCTTCGAAGAGGCAGTCAAGAGGGCTTACAAGTTTGAGAACTTTCACCACAAGATCCTCAGACTCCAGGGTAAAGGACAGCAGCAACAGCAGCACAATCAGCAGAGGAACCACAAGCACAAGAGGTAGAGGCAAGAGCAGAATGTGCAGAATCCCTTGGTTTATACACATTGTGGGAAGAGCCATGAGAGTGCCCAGTGTCGTACCATCACAGGAGCATGTTTTAGATGTGGTTCCATGGCCCATCAGATGAGGGACTGCCCAGGGCAGAACAGGCAAAATCAGCAGCAGCAAGGGGCACAGCGTCCAGCACAACCTCAGAATGCTATGGTTGTGCAAAACCAAGCTAGACCCCTTCAGCAGCAAGCACCGCAGCAACAGTACAGACCACAGCAGCAGTAGCAAGCCCGTCAGCAAGGACGGAATCAAAATCAGTGTCCTCCACAACAGAACAGGAATGCACATCAAGGCAGGCCACAGCAGGCTCAGAATAGGCCACAACAGAGAGGACAGATTTATGCGGTCAACAGAGCTGATGCAGAGGCAGCTGGAGATGTAGTGGAAGGTACACTTCTTGTTTGTGGATTCCAAGCTAGGGTTTTGTTTGACCCTGGCTCTACCCACTCTTTTATCTCTCCCAGATTTGCAAAGATGATTGATATGCATGCTAGAGATATGAATTTCTTATTGACTGTGGCTACTCCCATAGGTAAAGAAGTTATATGTAGGACTTTTTACCATAGTTGTTCAGTCATGATAGGAGGGTTAGAGTTACTAGCAAATCTCATTTTATTGGAGATGTTCGATTTCGATGTCATCCTAGGGATGGATTGGTTAGCAGGGTATCATGCTACAATGGATTGTTTCCATAAGACCCTCACCTTCAAATTAAAAGAGACACCAGCATGAGTACTGTTTCGAGGAGACAAGAGTAATCCTAGTACAGGGTTTATTTCAGCGTTGAAGGCTGATAGACTTCTGAAAGGTGGATGTGAGGCCTATTTGGCGTTTATCACAGAGGATAAACGGTCCCAAGGGGTGGAGGATATCCCAATTTGGCATTTATCTGTACGCAATGTCTAGAGATCCTGATTTCTATTCGTTTCTAACAGTTTTTGCTATAAATAAGGGAGGCCTTGGACATCCATGCTATGCTTATTCCACCCTTGAAATTGACGCCCATAACCCCATTGTGCAAGTGTTGCACATGCCCCTCTCCCCTCTCCCTCTTCTAGTTTCTTTTTTGGTTTCCTTAAAGCTTCTAGTTGGTTTCTTTTGGACATCCCACCCATCTCCTTGAGAATAGATTTCTGATACGGGTAATAGCGTAGAAGACTACGAGGTCTTGGAGATTCTAATTTGTTAGAAAGAAAGAGTTCTTCATCCAACAAGTTCTCAACTTCTCTATTAGAGCACAATTGAGCTCCCAAAGTATAATCTACTTTTTTGTAAGTTGTGGATTTTATAGTTGCTTGTTGGCTGCCTGTTACAGCGCCCCCCCCCCCCCCAACTCATCATGAAATTGTCCGCTTTGGCCCACGTGCACGCGTGAGGACTTCCCAGGAGGTCACCCATCCTAGTACTGCTCCCGCCAGAGCACGCTTAACTTCGGAGTTCTTACGGTTTCCGGGGCCACACGTTTTTAAAAGGCCTCATGCTAAGTTAATATGGGGTTTGACTTATAAGCCCAGGGTCAGGGCTTGGATATTTCCAATGCGCACTAACAGAGACTCACTGTTTGAAGCCCGTGGTTGACATGCTACGCCCCGTGGTTAAAGGTGCCACCCGGACCAAGTTCTCACATTCTCTCCCACTGGAAATAGAGCCGTCCTTGGCTCTGATACCAACTATCACAGCCCCGCCCAACTCAGCTTGAATTTGTCCGCTTTGGCCCACGTGCACGCGTGAGGACTTCCTAGGAGGTCACCCATCCTAGTACTGCTCACGCCCGAGCATGCTTAACTTCGAAGTTCTTACGGTTTCTGAGGCCGCACGATTTTAAAAGGCCTCATGCTAAGTTAATATGGGGTTTGACTTATAAGCCCAGGGTCTGGACTTGGATATTTCTAATGCAGGTTAACGGAGACTCACCGTTTGAAGCCCGTGGTTGACACGCTACACCCCGTGGTTAAGGGAGCCGCTCGGACCAAGTTCTCACACTCCCTTTTTCTATCTTGGAGATAGTGTTCTATTGGTTGATGAGATTGATGACTGGGATCCTGAATTGGGTTTTATAGCCTTATGGATAGTTGATCCCAGCATCAAGTAGGTCAAAATTTTTTGAAACCTATCCACGAGGCCCACCTACTTCCAACCGAACCGTCTGAGATGTTCAAAACCAGGGTCTGCTTTGAATAAAAGGATGAAGAGGCGCTAGAAGGGGCAACAAGCCGTGATGATCTCTTGGCGCGGGAAGTCCGTCTCCGAATGAGGGCAGATTGCTTGGCAGGCGAAAATGAATCAGATGAATGCTGAGAGGTGAAAGATTGGGCACTGAATGTGCTGTCCTGGTTCGAGGGTTTGGGCGCCTTCACGACAAAAGTCTTTTTCCGCATCAAACGATGATTAGATCCAGGACGGCTAGGAAGCTGTCGTAGGAGCGTTTGTACCCAAGCAAAATGTGTGCAGCTCGGCCCTAACCCTTCAGCTCGGAAGGCTCACGGAATTCAAGCGCCTTCTTTAGGTCTTCGGTTCGGAGAAGATAATGAGGAATCTGGTTTATCGTTGAATCTGCAGATAAAGAATAAGAGGATAGATGATTAGTAAAAAAAAAAAAATAGAGAGAGAGAGAGAGGCAGTAGGAGAGAAAAAGTGTAAGAAGGAAAGGGGCCGACCTGGGAAGCCTGGGGTTTGAGGAGCTTCTCGCCTAATCCCACCCCAGGTGGTTGGCAACTCCCAATTACTGCTCACGATAATGAAATCTCCTTTGCTAGGCTTGTTCGAGTCCAGAAGATAATGAACAAGGAGCCTATTCAGATCTAGAAATTTCAGGTAGAAAAATGATTTTTTGTTATTCAAAGGAATGAGATAGTAGCAAGACAGAATATCGAACACTCCAAGGCTTGTGCCCAGCAGTTTGTTCTGTGCGGCGACCCCCATGACAATACGGAATAGGTTGGGGGCACACTAATGAGGGAATAGATTCGCAAATGAAAGAAAACGGATGAGGAGAGGATCCAGCGGGAACCAAACGCCACCCTCCACGATGGTTGTTGTTGGAAAGGGCATCGCCTCTCGGGATCCTTCGTCAAGGGATTCTCCAGGAAGCAAAGCACGCACCTGAACATTTGGGGGGCTGTTATACTTGCTCCTAAATTCAGAGAACCCTCCCGAGGTGCAAAGAAGACCTTTTTAAGTTACCCATCTAAAAGGAAAGAGAAGGAAATGGAGAGAACTTACAACCGGAAAGGCGAGGGACGAAGAGTCGAAGAGGAGGATAGGAGACCGAAACCAGTGAAGTAGGTCTTAAAAAGATGAAGGCAATGATTCGGATGAGACAAAAAGCATGAAAGATAAAGGATTTTCCACTTAGGGGTTTTTAATGCCTGGAGAAGACGCAGCGAATGGGGATGAAGAGACGTTTGACATCCAAAAGGACAAGGGGACAATCCCGGATCCGCTGCGTGTCTCAAAAAGTCTCAAGCCCCCTTTCTTCTCGAAAAATGGAAAAACAGAAAGGAGGCTTGGGGGGCAATTGTGGAGGGAAAATTCAAAATGGTTTGGGTTGCGTTTGGACAGAAACTAGCCCAACTCGCGAAACCGGCCCGACTCGGAAAAACTGGGATCGTTTGCCAGAGGACTAATTCAGAGGGGAGAAGGGCAGCTAGCAGAAAAAGATAAGGGAGAGCCGAAATTCGGAGGAGAACGTCCCACGATGGTGAGCCACGATCATCCCACGTGCCATGATCCGGAGTGTAAGACCCCGACCCGAGTGATCTCGATTAGTGCTTAGTTAGTTGCGTGTTAGTCTTGATTTGTCTTGTGGACTTTGGTTTGGTTTAGTTTAGAATAGCTTTGAAATAGCTTTGGGGATTTTGAGTGCCTTTGGTATTAGTGGGGCCCTTTGGGGGTTCCTTGTTTATAGCTTTTTATGTGCTTGAGGTTTTATATTGGTTTTCTTGATTTGTATTTTATCCCGTTTTGTTTATCTCGTTATTGCTTTCAACTTTCATGTTGATCCCGTTCTCGTTCGAAACCCCGAAACTTGACTTTTCTAGCTTCAAGGGCAAAACAGTACTTTTACATCAAATCTGTACCAAATTAGTGTTAATCCCGAAACCCGCGAAACATAAACTTTTTAGAAACTAGATATTTCGACGATCATTTCTTCCTTCTTCGTCGATTTCATCCGGAGTCCCGAAAATCACTATTTCAGCCCAACTAGGTTACTAGATGGTGGAGCCCACTTGTGTAGCTTATAAAAGGGAACCCATCTCCTTCATTCTCTCTTTTTCCAGCACAACAACTGAACCTAGGGTTTTTGGTGCACTTTTCTCTTCTTCTCCTTGCTCAAGCATCACCAAACTTGCACCATCATCTCAAAAGATTTCATTATCTTCTTCTCCATTCCAAGGGCTCTCCATTAGTACCATTTTTGAAGAAAATCCCATCTCTCCAAGACCTTCTTCTTGCTTGCATTGCTCATTTGGAACCTCTATTGGTAAGATCTCTTCCTAATCTTCTAGATTAGTGTTCTTCTAGCCTTAGAGAAGCTACATTTCCATTCTTGAAAGCTCTCTCTTCTCCTTCATTGTTTTGACCCATTTTAGGGTTTGTTTTGGGGGTTTTTGTAGAGCTTTTGTTCTTGACTTGCAAGGGTGCTTACGAGCTGTTTTTCCTTTGACTAAGGACTTAAGGCAAGTGGATGTTTTGACATTTTTACATTTGAATGAGTTTTGATGAAATGCATTAATGTTTTTACCTAATATTTTGAGGCATTAATGACTTGTTTAGATTGGAAATAAATGCTCATTTTAGTTCTTGAAAGCTTGTTTTATTCATCTACGAGATTGCTAATCAGATTTGGAATGAATGTAGAAAAGATAGGAAAAAGTGGAAGAACCACTGAACCGCTGTAACAGAACTTGGGTTCTGTTATGCAGTTCACGCGGTCGACCGGCCAAGGGGCGCGGTCGACCGGCGACACTGGAACAGGCCCCCCTGTTGGGCAACCTGCTGAACTGCGGGAGTCTCTGTTCTGCAGAGCACGCGGTCAACCGGCCTAGGGCGCGGTCGACCGGTGACACAGAGGTCAGGCTCTCTGGAGCCTGACCAAAACACTATTCCCCATTTAAAGTTACAACTCCCGGTTGACCTGGCTCATGGCCGGTCGACCGAGCCCCCTGTGTACGCGGTCGACCGGCCATGGGCCAGGTCGACCGGCCCAACTGGAAACCCTGCAGAAAATGGACTTTTGCCCTATGTTTTGGTGGACCTTAAATGTAACATAGTGACCCTTTTGTGGACCCGTTGGACTTCTTTTGAGGATGGTTGAACCGACATCTCCTCACGGTTAATCCGGTTGTATCGGTGCTTAACCTAGTTCAATCTTAAACGGTACGGAACGACGGGATATCCTTTGTTTTATCTAAACGTGAAATTGGTTTGTTTGGATATCGCGAATCCGTTTCCCTTCGATGAATGAGTAGGTTGTAAGGTACTACTTGATTAACATTGTGCCTAGGATCCCATCCCTTTTATGCTTTGTTTATTTAAAAACTCGATTAGGGTTTGAATCCCTAAGGTGCATAAAGAGCCCGGAATGTCTCTAAACTCAAGGAGTACCAAGTGATCATTACAATCGACATACGGGGTCCTTATTCACTTGATTTATATCGAATCCCGATACTTGTCCCGAACTTTAAGAAATGTGATTTATCGTTCCCGAAAACATTGAATTTGAAACTAGAGCTTTTGCTAGCCCCGACATGCACTTCCCGTTTGAAAATGAAATTAGTGCTTTTAAGCACCCCGTCCCGCCCGTTTATTAAAGTGCATTACATATGATTTGTACATGACTTGTTTTACATGATTTGACCTATGAGTCGGCACCACTAAGCTTGGCTTTCCTTGCCGGTTTGATCTACCGACTTGGAGACCCTTTCCCGTCCCGCCAGCTGCAGTCTTGGATCCCGCTACCTGGTTATTACCGTGGTCTTGTCCCGATACCCGGTTCGCTACCGTGGTCCCGTCCCGTATTGTATTATATTATGTATATGTTACTTATGTTGCATCTCCTCACTTCGGTGACTGAGACAACATCCCGATATGCTCTTGTCACTTCGGTGATAGAGGACTTAGCTATGTGTGGTTGCCATCTTGTCTGTTTCCCGTTTCCTTGGATACCTTACATGTTTTATATTGCATATGTATTTAAACAAATGTTTCTCTTGTTTTATGAAATTAATGCTTTGACAGGTTTAAATGATTTTCAAGGTATTTTCTATATTGTTATGTCTTTTCACCCGTTTGCCAAACCGTCGTGTTCGACCCTTTGCTTTGGTACTCAGGTCCCGTTGTTGGTCTCCCCGAGGAGGAGCTTGAGGTTGCGGTCGGCGAACCGCAGCGACTAGTTGAGTGGCACGCCGATGATGTCGTCTAGACATTCGGGTGCTTGAGTTGCGTAAACACATTTTGGGTTGTGTCTAACCATTCTTTTTGGGAACTAGATACTTTATTCATATTGGCCTTTGTTGGCTTCTATTTTTGGGAACAATGTAATTAAACTACTTTGTTGTAAACCTTAACTTTATTTTGGGGTTATAGCTTTAATGATCATTGCTCATTTTGATACTAGTATGAAACATGCGTTAATATTGTATCTTGGACATGAATGTATGAAATAGATTTGCTACACGCTTCCGCACATAAAAGAAATATTCATGTTGATGTGATATCCTCACCGCGGACACCTGTGGGAAATCGCGTGTACGAGTGGCATCCTTCTTGATGGACTCGTATACGTTTTGAGTTTGGGTTGGATTTAATTCATACACATACATATCACTCATCATATTAATGTCCCGATCCCGGATTAGGCCGCCTTGTCTTGGGACCCGGTCTGGGGTCGCGACAGACTGGTATCAAAGCGAGACGTGTTTCAAGCAATTAAAAGAAACTAGAAATCCTAAGGACGTGGCGAGGATTCGTTACAGTTTTCGTTAGTTAGTATCGTGTGAGCATTGTGTGACCCCTATTGTATTATCTTGTGCTAACGAATTGTTTTGCAGCATCATGCCACCTCGCAAAAGGCCAGTAAATGGCAACCCTACAGCTAGTAACAGTGAACAAACGGGGCCAGTCCAAGAGGACATCCCTGAGAACCCCATGCCTAATCAATTCTAGCAGATGATGCAGGCCATGATAGATCAACAAAGACAGGCCAATGAAAATTAGGCCAGACTGCAAGAGCAAATGCTTAAGAAAGATCAGGATCATGCCAGAGAAATGCAAGAGATGCAGAGGCAGTTGCTAGAAGTGTTACAGAGGAGGCCCGAGCCTGTGCAAGCTCAGCCTGCTATTGTGATAAATCAGCGGGAACATGATCCGAATGCCTTATTCGAGAAATTCAGGAAAAGGGGCCCGAAAGAGTTCTTTGGGACGGAAGATCCCTTAGCTGCAGACGACTGGCTGGAGCACACGGAGAATATCTTTGAGATCTTTCAGTGCACAGGTAGGGAAAGAGTCAAGCTTGCTACATCTCTCTTCACTGGGTCAGCAGATATCTGGTGGAAGACAGTGAGGGAGGAGTATAGGCATATGCCAGATGCAGTGGCATGGACTAACTTCAAGAGGCAGTTTGGGGACAAGTATGTGCCCACTCACATCAGGAGGCAGAAGGCAGCAGAATTTCAGCAGGTCGTTCAGGGCAACATGTCAGTCCTCGAATACCTCACCAAATTCGAGAGATTGTCCAGATATGCTCCTGAGTTAGTGGACACGGTGGACAAGAAGATTGCCAAGTTCTTGGAAGGCCTAAATCCCATCATTGAGAGGGATGCTACCGGGGTTGTACCACCTGCAACCTTTGAGGAGGCAGTCAAGAGGGCCTATAAATTTGAGAACTTCCACCATAAGATCCTTAGACTCCAGGGCAAGGGACCTCAGCAGCAGTAGAGCAATCAGCAGAGGAATCATCAGCACAAGAGACAGAGGCAAGATCAGATTGTGCAGAATCCTTTGGTGTGTATGCATTGTGGGAAGAACCACGAGAGTGCCCAGTGTCGTACCATCACTGGAGCATGCTTCAGATGTGGCTCTATGGCTCACCAGATAAGGGACTGCCCGAGGCAGAACAGGCAGCAGCAGCAGCAGCAAGGGGCACAGCGTCCAGCACAACCTCAGAATGCAATAGTTGTGCAGAATCAGGCTAGACCTCTTCAGCAGCAAGCCCCACAGCAGCAGTATAGGCCACAGCAGCAGCAGCAAGCCCGTCAGCAAGGACCGAATCAGAATCAGCGTCCTCCGCAGCAGAATAGGAATGCAGGCAGGCCACAGTAAGCTCAGAACAGGCCACAGCAGAGAGGGCAGATCTATGCTATCAACAGAGCTGATGCAGAGGCAGTTGGTGATGTTGTGGAAGGTACACTCCTTGTTTGTGGTTTCCAAGCCAGGGTTTTGTTTGACCCTGGCTCTACCCACTCTTTTACCTCTCCCAGATTTGCAAAGTTGATTGATATGCATGCTAGAGTTATGGATTTCCTATTGACTGTGGCTACTCCCATAGGTAAAGAAGTTGTATGTAGTACTTTTTACCCTAGTTGTCCAGTCATGATAGGAGGGTTAGAGTTACCTGCAAATCTCATCTTGTTGGAGATGTTTGATTTCGATGTCATCCTAGGGATGGACTGGTTAGCAGGGTACCATGCTACAATGGATTGTTTCCATAAGACCCTCACCTTCAGCTTAGAAGAGTCACCAGCAGGAATACTGTTTCGAGGAGACAGGAGTAATCCTAGTCCAGGGTTTATTTCAGCGTTGAAGGCTGATAGACTTCTGAAGGGTGGTTGTGAGGCCTATTTGGCGTTTATCACGGAGGATAAACGGTCCCAAGGGGTGGAGGATATCCCAATTGTTTGGGAATTCCCGGATGTTTTCCCGGAGGAGATTCCAGGTTTACCACCCATTAGAGAGATTGATTTTACTATCGAGTTATTACCAGGGACTGCTCCTATATCCATTGCACCTTATAGAATGGCTCCAGCGGAATTGGGAGAATTGAAAACACAATTGCAAGAATTGTTGGAGAAAGGTTTTGTAGGACCTAGTGTTTTGCCATGGGGAGCTCCAGTATTGTTTGTTAAGAAGAAGGATGGTTCCATGAGAATGTGCTTAGACTACCGGAGATTGAACCAAGTGACCATCAAGAACAAGTATCATTTGCCAAGGATAGATGAACTGTTTGATCAGTTACAGGGTGCTTCCTTCTTTTCGAAGATTGATTTGAGATCTGGTTACCACCAGCTTAGAGTCAGAGAGTCAGATGTTTTGAAGACAGCTTTCCGGACTAGATATGGGCACTATGAGTTTTTAGTGATGCCGTTTGGATTGACAAATGCACCAGCAGTGTTCATGGCATTGATGAACAAGATATTTGCAGAGTATCTAGATCAGTTTGTAGTAGTGTTCATTGATGACATTTTGGTGTACTCCAAGACCAAAGAAGAGCATGAAGAGCACTTGACGATAGCCTTGCAGCTTTTGAGAGAGAACCAGCTGTATGCAAAACTCAATAAGTGTGAGTTTTGGCTAGAGCAAGTAGCATTTTTGGGGCACATTATCTCCAGAGAAGGCTTGTCAGTAGATCCATCCAAGATTGAGGCAGTGGTACAGTGGGAAAGACCGAAGAATGTGTCAGAAATCAGGAGTTTCTGGGATTGGCAGGCTACTATCGGAGGTTTGTTCAGGGATTTTCGTCGATTGCGTCACCTTTGACGAAATTGACAAGGAAGAGTGTGCCATATGTGTGGTCAGACAAGTGTGAAGTTAGCTTCCAAGAGCTTAAGAAGAGATTAACCACAGCACCAGTCCTTACCTTACCATCTGGAAGCGGCGGTTTCACTATCTTTACCGATGCTTCGAACATTGGACTTGGTTGTGTGTTGATGCAGGAAGGGAAAGTGATAGCTTATGGATCACGTCAGTTGAAAGATCATGAGAAGAACTATGCAACACATGATCTTGAGTTAGCAGCGGTTGTTTTTTGCATTGAAGATGTGGAGACATTATCTCTATGGAGAGAAATTTGAGGTTCACTCAGATCACCGCAGCTTACAGTACCTGTTCTCACAGAAGGAATTGAACATGAGGCAGAGGAGATGGATGGAGTATATCAAGGATTATGATTTCCCAATCAAATACCATCCAGGGAAGGCAAATGTAGTTGCTGATGCTTTGAGCAGGAAATCAGTGGGCATGGCTAATCTCAGTGGCACTTGTATCTTTGAGCAATTTGAAGAGTTGAGAATAGACTTGCAGCCGCTTGAGAAGGGTGTTTTGTTAGCCAACATGTCAGTGTCAGAACCTTCTTTCATTCAGAAGATTAAAGGTAGTCAGTTGCAAGATCCAGAGTTGGCCAAGATTTCAGAGTAGATAGCAGATCGTCCAGACTTTCAGATTGTAGATGGAGTTTTGTACTTCCGTGACCGTCTGTGTGTGCCAAGCATTGAAGATTTGAGGAATGATATCATGACCGAGGCTCACAGTACGAGGTATTCAGTGCATCCAGGCAGCACGAAGATGTATCAGAATTTGAAGGGCAGATTTTGGTGGAACAACATGAAGAGAGAGATAGCAGCATTCGTTTCTCGGTGTTTGGTATGTCAGTTGATCAAGGCAGAACACCAGAAGCCTCCAGGGTTGTTGCAACCGTTGGAAATTCCGGGATGGAAATGGGAGCATATTACCATGGATTTCATTTCGGGACTACCGAGGACTAGCAGAGGAAATGACGCTATCTGGGTCATTGGCATTAGTAAAAAGAAGTAGATCCACTCCGGGTTGTTAAACCTTTAGGGAGTAACCTTGCTCTGATACCAATTGAAAGTGCAACTAGGTTCAATGAATAAGTCCTAGAGGGGGGGGGGGTGAATAGGACAAAAGGAATTCTAATGCCAATCTTAAACTTATTAGCCTAATTTTTCATCTCAACTTGGAATAATAATCACACATAACCAAATAACTTGTATGAAATATAAGTTCAATGTGTGTGTGCTTAAATAATCAGAGAAACTCTAATTTGAAACAAGATAATAAGCACAAGAGATAAAAATGACACAAGAGATTTATAGTGGTTCAGTCACACAGACCTACATCCACTCTCAAGGGTCACACAGTCCCTTGGTTCCACTATAAAGAATCAAACTACACAAGTACTGATTCTAACTCAATTTTGTTACTGAGGTTCGATCACACAGATCTAATCCCCACAGACAATTTTTAGAGTGGTTGACACACACAGATTCAATCCACTGTCACAAAGATATAAATTTGAATGGAGGGCGAACACTTGCCTTTGATGAAGATCGAAAGTGTTCGAAGAAGCTTTTGATCGTGATCGAAGCTTTTTACCTCTTCCAACTAGCTTGGTGTTGATGATGAAACTCCTTTGAGATGCATAACCAAGTTGTAGAGGTTTGATTTCTAGGGCAGAAATGAGGAATACCTTTAAGGATTAGGATACCCTAGATTTGGCTTCTCAAAGCACACTCCTTAGAGTTAAGTAAGCCCTTGGATTTGCCAAGATAGGATCTAAGTGTGTTTGGAAGAAGCTTTTAGAGCTTGAGAAAGGTTTACAAGAATTTGGAATAAAGGCTCTTCAAAATTGAACTTTTTTTTGTTGAAAACGAGCTACAAGTATTTATAGAAAAAATCCAACGGTAACTTAAGACATGGTAGGGTGCACCTGACAAGAACACTATTCCTACGTTTGAAATTTGATAAAGACCCTGACATAAGCAAAGATTTGGTGAGGCCTTATAAGAATCATGAGTATGAATATGAGGGAACTTTTGTAGAAAAATTATTAAAGAAATCAAAAGCACACCGGTTTTGACAACTTTACATTTCTTTATTAATTTATATAAAACATTGTTTATTGTTAAGTTTCTATACATACTCATGTTTACTAAGCCTCAATGTGACCTGGTGTTAAGATCATGTTGGATGCCTTAGGACAGGTGGACTTAGGGGGTCAACTGCTAACCGCATGAGGTCGGCTGGCTAAAATCTGGGGTCATTTTTGAGTTTTAAACAAGCTCAAAAATATCATCTAAAACCTTTCAAAATAATAATTTAGCCTAGGTTTTTTAGGGTCACTTAGGGGCATGGTTTCGGTCCCAATTACCTGATCTTGGTTGGCACAGTTTGATGTTGATCTTTGATGAATCCTGGCCTTTCCAAAAAGCTTTGACAGTCCTCTTGAAATGAATCTTCTTTGAAGTACTTAAGAGACAATGTCTTCGGAACTCTTTGGCATGAAATTAACAATAAAAACAGTGCACATGAAAATGTAGCACTAACAGGTGGATGGAGTATATTAAGGACTACGACTTTCCAATCAAATACCATCCAGGGAAAGTAAATGTTGTGGCAGATGCATTGAGCAGAAAGTCTGGGAGCATGGCTAGTCTGCGAGGAATGGGTAGACTACAACAGCTTGAAGAATTGGGAGTTGAGTTCCAACTATTGAGACAAGGTGTTATGTTAGCAAACATGACAGTGTCTGAACCCATTTTCATTCAGAAAATCAAGCAGACTCAGCTACAGGATCCAGATTTAGCAAAAATTATGGAGCACATTTCAGATCGCCCCGATTTCAGAATTGTGGATGGAGTTGTGTACTTCCATGACAGATTGTGTGTTCCAAATATTGATGACTTGAGAAATGAAATCAGGACTGAAGCCAATAACATCAAGTATTCTATGCACCCAGGGAGTACAAAGATGTACCATAATTTGAAGAACAGATTTTGGTGGAGCAATATGAAGAGAGAAATTGCAGCGTTTGTGTCCCGATGCATGACTTGTCAATTAATTAAGGCAGAACATCAGAAACCAGTAGGTCTTTTGCAGCCATTAGAAATTCCACAGTGGAAATGGGAACATCTTACGATGGATTTCGTCTCGGGTTTACCGACGACTAGCAGAGGAAACAATGCCATATGGGTTATAGTTGACCGACTGACGAAGTCTGCATGTTTCATTCCATTGAAGATAGGAAAAAAGATGCAAATGTTATCACTAGCACAAACATTTGTTAACGAGATCGTCAGCCAACATGGTCAACCAGTCTCCATTACTTCAGACAGAGATAATAGATTTGTCTCAAGGTTCTGGAAGACTCTGCATGAGTCCATGGGTACAAAGCTTCAATTCAGCACCGCGTATCACCCACAGACAGATGGACAGTCAGAAAGGACCATTCAGACATTGGAAGACATGCTTAGGGCTTGTGTGCTTGACTTCAAAACTCAGTGGGACGAAAGTCTATCTCTTTGTGAATTCGCATATAACAACAGTTACCACTCGAGTGTAGGAATGGCACCTTTCGAAGCACTATATGGAAGGAGATGCAGAACCCCAGTGTGTTGGGAAGAAGTCGGAGAACGCAGCTTTCATGGACTGACATTGATTGGTGAGACCAATGAAAAAGTCAAACTCATTCATGAGCATTTGAAGACTGCGAGAAGCCGACAGAAAAGTTATGCAGATGTCCGGAGAAAGGACCTACAGTTCCAAGTGGGAGATAAGGTATTTTTGAAAGTGTCACCCACTAGAGGAACCTTGAGGTTCGGTCAGAAGGGTAAATTGTCAAGAAGATTCATTGAACCGTAAGAGATTTTGAGTCGTGTTGGTGAAGTGGCTTACAGACTGGCCTTACCGCCAGAAATTTCAGGAGTGCACAATGTGTTTCATGTCTCAATGTTGAAGAAATATGTTTCGGACCCCTCACATGTACTAAGACATGAGCCTCTAGAGATTCGAGAAGATGCCACTTATGTTGAGAAACCGGTCAGAATCATTGACAGGAAAGAGCAAGAATTGAGGAATCGGACAATTCACTGGGTGAAAGTGCTTTGGGAGAATCACGAACCAGAAGAGGCTACTTGGGAATTGCGTGACCAAGTTCAGAAGAAGTACCCCCACTTGCTACCAGAGGTTAGTGTTCATTTGGAGGACCAAATGATTCTAAGGGGTGGAGGATGTCAAACCCCGACCCAGGTTTAGTATAATTTATTGTTATTTTAATTGTGATTAGTCACTAAGCGGGATTAGAGGACGATTAGCTTGAGTTTTTAGTTGGATTAGAATTTTGAATAGCTTTGGGAAATTTTGAGAGCGTTGTGTTTGGTTTGACCGGGCCTGGGGTGGCCCGTAAGACGCGTGTTAGTGTGGGAATTCGAGTTATTGGATTTATTTGATTTTTGGAAAAATGTGGATTTCAATATCCTTGAATTTGTTATTTTGATCCCAGCAACTTTCCTGTTTGTTCCTTTTGCATTCGAACCCCAAAAATCGCGTTTTTCGAGAAAAAGGGCAAAACAGTCTTTTCACACCCAAATCTGTGCATAAATTTCAAAATTTGAAAACCATGAGGAAAATATATTTTTTGAAAACTAGATTTTTCGACGATCATTTTTCCCTTCTTCGTCAACTTCATTCGGAAACCATAAATGATAGATCCAGCTATGTGAAGTTTTCAGGGCCATTGGGGCCCATAACCCATTTAAACAACTTATCCCCAACGTTGTGCTTCTTTCCCTCATTCTTCTTCCTTCATTTTCCTGCAACAACCTAAGAGAAGTCTTCCTCTCCCTCCTCCCATTTGCAAGTCAATGAAATTGAGCCTAACTTGAAGAGTAAATTTCACCATCTTCATCTCCATTTCCCAAGCTTTCCAACCATGGTATTTTTAAGGGATTTCAGCTGGATTCATCATCTTCTCCAAGCTCTTCTTCTTGTCTAGAGCTCTTAAAAGGTTAGCAATGGCTTCTTTTTCAAATTTCTAGTTTTAATGGAACCTTTTGAACCCTTTCTTCATGCATGCAAAAGAGTTTCTTGAGAGCTCTTTTCTATTTTGAATTTGGTGGATTTTAGTGTGTTCTTCTTTGGATCTTTTTGTGTAGATTGGAGTTGCTGAGTTTGAGAGTTTCTTAGAGTGGTTTGTGAACCAATTTGTCCAGGCAAGTGAATAATTGGATTGTGGATACATGGTGCAGAAATTTATCTTTTCCAAAAGTTCTTTTGATTTGAAACTTTGAAGCTTTGAAGTGGGTATTAGTTGTGAAGTTAGATACATATTTACTCTGATTTCTAATGTTGATTTCATTATAGATGAGGTTGTTTTCATTTCAGGTTATGTGTGATTTTTGTGCAGGAAAATGGTTTAATGGGCTCATCTCAAGTTGGATTTTATGTTGCTTGAGATTTCAGTTTTGTTTTAGAAAGGATAAATTCTGTGTTTATCTAATTGAATTCTGAAATCCTGTTTTTCTTTCTTGTCTTTGATATATTCTTGGGATGATGTGATGATGATGGTGGTTGAATGAGGATGTTTGGAGGTATCTTAAATTCAGTTTTGAATGAGTTCTGAATACAAGAAGGAAGGAAGAGTTCTGAATATGAGAAGGAGGAAATTTTGAAACAAGAAGAGGGAGGAGACAGTCAGCGGGCTCGGCAGAAGCCCAGCCCACTCGAGCGAGCCTGGGCCCCCTCGAGCGGGCCTGGCTTCTGTCACAGCTCTCGCTCGAGCGAACTGGGCCCGCTCGAGCTGGGCCTGGGTCAGGGCCTGGGTCATTTATGCATGGATTTCTTGGGCTGTTTAGGCTGGTTTTGAGCCCGGTTTGAGTACAAAAATTTCCTAATGATTTATTAAGCATCGGGAGTCAAGAATTTGAACCCGTATCATTTTTATTTGATTCAAACTATAGAGAACGTTTGGAAAAGAATTAAACTTACTCGGGAATTTTCTATTAGTCTTAATATACACTTTATGCCTTCAATTGTCGGTGACCTTCAGAGACACCAACTTCTTCACTCATAAACCGACATGGAGACATCAAGTGTGTATTGAGACGGTCCCCGGTAAGTCCATCAAACATTACTAATCATCTCATTCCAAGTTAGAGAAATTTTATGTTTTCTCATAAATTGATTTGAAACGAAGTTGGTTAATTTGTCATGTTTGAAAAACAATGAAAAGGCTACTCATCTTAATTGCTCTGAAATTGTCTGTTTGTTTTGATAAAGAGTAGTCATTTTATCAGGATGGAATTGTGTTTAATGGTTCGAAACTATATCGTTTTAGATTTGAATTGGCACCACTAAGCTTAGGTTACCTTGTTGGGCTGATCACCCGGCTTGGAATCTTTAAAACTATTTGCCAACTGCAGTTTGGATTCTGTCTATTTGTCCGGCCATGGCAACGGTTCCGTTTCCGGTCCCACGAGTAGTGGCAACGGTTTCTGTCTGTTTGTTCCGACCATTCTATATGGCGACGGTTTCTGTCTGTGTGCTCTTATTACTTCAGTAATAGAAGAATTTAGCTAAATGCGGTTTGCCAATATTTGAATATTTGTCAGTTAGTTTGAGATATTTAAATTCATTTGCACAGAAATAATTCATTTGATTTATTCCTTATATACATGATTTGTTTTATCAGTACCTTTATGATTTTAAACATGACATTCATAACTTGTATATCATATCTGTATTATTCACCTGCCAAACCGTCGTGTCTGATACTTCTTTTGTTTGGTGTCAGATGTCGGACCCGCAGCCTTTGAGGCAGAGTGCGCGCATGAGGCAGTAGGGCCTCAGGTGGAGCCCGAGTGGCAACCAAATGATGTCATATAGACATCATGTTTGGTCTGGAGCTTCGATGACATCTTTTGGGGAAATGACAGTTATATTTTGAGAATTTTGTTTATAGCCTTTGTTGGCTTTGTTAGGGATGTATAAATTAAACTACTTTTGTTTCACAACTTTAATTAGCCTTGGATTATGCTATGTATATATTTCTCTTTTGATATCGAAATAGTATCTTTATCTTATGTTATATGGGATTTTATTTTGCTACATGCTTCTGCATAATATTATCATTGATGCGAAAGTGATGCATTGGTTGTGAAGGATCGTCCGGGATCCTCACCGTGGAATCCTGTGGGAGAATAATTAGCGCGTGCGAGCGGAATTTTCTGGCTCGTCGCGCCGCGTTCCCCGGATTAAGGACTTGATTATCAGGGCCTAGGTCCGGGGGCGTGACACTAATATTCCTTGGTCATTTCAAAACATACAATGAATATTCGTGATGTGGTTTCTTTCTCAAATGGGTGTTAAACAATATTTATAAGCCTTTCCATCACAATAGGGTTCCCAACAAACCTCTCTCAATCATTTAAACATTTTATTCTCACTCAAAAAATAGCCCCAAGGTGAACAGTGTCTATCGCTCGAGCGGACAAGAAGTCCGCTCGAGCGATGAACTCTTTGGAAAAGTTTTTTTGGATGGTTTGCTCGAGCGGATATGGGGTTCGCTCGAGCGAACATGTTGGCTCGGGTGAAAAATACATTCGCTCGAACTAACAAGTTTTTGTGAGAGTTCCGAGAGGGTTCTGGGAAAGTTCGCTCGAGCGACGTTTGGTTAGCTCGAGCGAACTGGCTACTGGAATGATTCAGAACCTTTTCTTGACAGGTCGCTCGAGCGACCTGTCATGTTCGCTCGAGCGAATTGTCCAGGAACTGATTCAGGGACAGTTATGCTCCTCTTCTTTTTCGACTTCTTACAACTCCATTTAGTCCCATTTCTTCATCAAATTGAGAGGCTCAAAACCTCCTTTAAACCCATTGAAAACACCATCAATTCTCCATAAACATTCAACCCAATCTCCTTCTTCTTCACCTCATTCAACCAAAAGAGAAACTACCATTCACAAGGATTCATTTGTACAAAAAATCAAGAAACAAATGAAAACTATAAGCCAACTTTTCCAAGACATTAAATGAACTAACAAGATTCATTAATGTGCATTTATTTCAAATCAATGTAAATCAGTAAAAGCATAAAAGAGATAGTGAAATCGTCAATATTGCTCATAAAAACCATTCAATGCTTAAAACATCCAATCATCCACTTGCCTTGGGTCTCTAATCAAGAAATCAAGCTTGTAATCACCTCTTCCAAGCCAAGAACAAAAGCTACACAAAAACCCCAAATAAAACCCTAAAATGGTCAAGACAATGAAATAGAAAGAGAGAGCTTCTAATAATGCAAATGGAGCTTCTCTTGGGTTACAAGAACACAAATCTAGAAGATGGAGAGGGTTGCTTACTTGGATGACCTTCAAATGGGAAGAGCTAGCTCAAAGAGGATCTTGGAATGCGAAGTTTCTTCCGCAAATGCTATCAATGAAGAGCTCTCAATGAGAGGAAGAGAGTGAAGACAAGCATTTCTCCATTGGCAAAGGCTTGGTAGTGGGTTGGGAGATGGAAGAGCAAGAGGAAGAAGGGAAAGGAGAAACCCTAGTTTAGTTGTTGACACCAAAAATGTCACTTTGCCTCTTCACATATTCTCGACATCAAAAGGCCACATGGAGCTGCATCCTACCACAAACAGGTGAATGCCGCTTCAAGCATCAGACCTTGTCAAAATCAAACAAAAACTATAAGATCCTTCAAAACAGCCAAAAGGATGATACATTTGAAGTTTCGGGTCATTCCTGCATCATTTGGTCTAACTTCACTTCTCCAGCAACTGAATAGGCGGTCCTGGCAGTGACAGTGTCGAAGACATCAAATCTTCGATCAGAGCCTATAGATGGTCTCAAAATACCTCCAAAAGGTTGCATGCCAAATTTCAAGTCAAACCGACAACGTTTGACCCTCCAACAACACTCGAACAACAAAATCAAGCCTCTCGGCGGTGAGAACCACCGAGGCCATCACTCATCAAACAGAGCAGGTGGGGTAACTTCAACATGCTTCCAAAAGGCTGCATGTCAAATTTCAGGTCATTCTGATGACGTTTGACCAGACTTTGATGCTCGGGAACAAAATCAAGCCTACCGGAGGCGGAGCTTCCCTGGACCATGACATCCAAATCGGAGCTAATGGATCATCTCAAAATGACTCCAATAGGCTCCTTGTCAAATTTCAGGACAATCGGACATCGGTTGACCGTACATCAAAGCGCGGCATCTTCGCACCAAAATCAAGTCTAGCAGCGACGGGACCCCAAACGGATTCAAAACCCAAACAAAAGCCCATGGTTGGTCCTATCTACTGCTCAGGAAGCTTCACTTCAAATTTCGGGTCATTCCGACATCGTTTGACCCAGTTTTGACTCTTAACAGAAAATTGGCTACAAAGTCCTCGACTTTTCCAAAAAAATAGGAAACTTTGTGGTCCGGTTTGCACGGCTTCTCGTCAGGCTTTCTTCAGGAGAATCAAGTCAATAAATAAGGAAAAATGTCAAGAAAAACACCAGGAGAAAAAAGGATAAAAGAGATCGAAAAACGGCCGATAAATGTCAACCAAAAGGGGAAAAATCCTCCATGGTCGCTAGCGACCATAGGCCTTGGTTGCCGGCGACCATGCACCCAGGGTTGCTGGATTTCCACCAGAAGGCCCATTTTCCGACTCTTTTCGCATTTTGGGAATTCCAGCCCCTGTGATTTTCCGAAATTCTGATTCTTGATGCTTGGAATCAACTGATCTTCGTCAACATTTTGCATCCACTGACAAGAGCATGAAATCATCATTGATCGGTCCAAGATTGCCAATCGGCCGACCAAGAAAATACAGTTTCTATCCGACCGATTCAGAAATCGGCAAGACAGATGTTACTGGCCCATTGGTATTAATCAATGTCTGAAGTTGCATCGCCATCTGGCATCAAACAACATGTGGATCCATCGTCGATCATTGCAAGAAGAATTCCAAAAGACATGGTACGGCCCGCGACTCTTCGAGCACCCTGGCAACCAATTAATGAAGTTAAACGACTCGTTCCATGACAACTTAATGCGGTCTTTAACTCATTATTTTGAACGGCCCAATCAGATTCAAAGAAAAAGAAGTTACAAGTCCAAGCATTCATGGCAATAAATTATGAAACTCCCCTCATCATGGAGATTAAAGGCGATTAAATGCCCATCATTTTCCATCGGCCAATCACAAGCCAAGAAAAAGGAGTTACGAAATCAAGAAATAAAAACTTGTAACTCCTCCCATCATGGAGCATTAATGCCATCATTTCTCTCATCAATGCCATAATTTACTCCATGGCTACCAAGAGCCTATAAAAAGGGGGTCATTCCAAGAAGAACGAAGGAGAAATCCAGAAATCAGAGAGACGTATACGCAATTAAGAGAGGGAAAAATTCTAAAGAAATCCTGCTACTCTACTGCAGCAAACACCACAAGGTGATCAAAGTCCCTTGGGGGGCCACCCCCCCAAGGCAGGGCCCTCTCCCCTTCTATCCAACATGGCCTAGATGCGGCTCTTCAGCCCATCTACTCGGTTTTTTATTGGATATAGGACCTCCCCTTGGTCTTTATCCTCTAAAAATCTGAGGTTAGAGCCAAGCCAAAAAGAATCAAAGCATCACATGTTCTCATCTGAAGGACGATGGCGAAGCCCATACACGACTTGCGACCGTCGATTTGAACGTGACCCCACAATCTCTTGAGAAGTTAGACCCCTTTTCTTCCTTTTCTATTGTATTATGTATTTTTTAAAGAGACAAAAAAATCACAATTCTTGTCTTTCATCATTGATGAGATTTGTAAATCGCCTTCTACGGCAAAATCGCCTTTCACGGCAAACAAACAAAAAAAAAAAACCGCCTTTCACGGCAAACAAAATGAAATCACCTTTCACGGAATTAAAAAAAAAAAATTGTGTCTCTTTCTCTAAAATATATGTGCAATGGAAAGTTAGAAAAAAGAGTTGATTTCCTTTCTACTTGTGAAGGTGAATCTTCGGATCACTACTTCAAATTCCAAGTAGAATAGAAAATCTAGCATACCCGTACAAAAAAAATGTTGATACCCGCCTTTCTCTTTTTCCCTCCATTCGGCCTTTCGGCAGCCCCAGGGTCAGATGAGAGAGGAAAGGAAGAAACGGGTCCATCAAGCTGGCATACCCGGTGGGACGCGTTCATTTGAGAACGTGATGCTTAGATTCTTTGTCTCCTTTCTAGTTTGTGGCCTATGTTGGATCTTGCATCTAAAAAACATGAGATGGGATTTCTTTTGGAAATTTCTATTTTGAGTTTATTTCCACTCTTTCTCATCTCGCAAAAAAAAAAAAAAAAAGAAATCTGATTTCTCTTTCTTGGATTCATTTTTGAGAAATTTTGATCCTCTCCTCTTCGAATTTGATAGCTCACAGAAATGTTTGCAGCTATTGTTCGTATTGGGGAATGGGCCATCTTTTCTCTTTGATGAGTTTGATAGGAATTTTAAAAAAAAATCTCATTTCAAACTCTTAAAAAAAAAATCAGTTTTCTCTTTTTTGGAATCAAATTTGAGAAACTTTGGTTTCTTTCTTTTCCGACAATGGCTCACGGAAATCGTTTGTAGCCAGCGTTTGGATTTAAAGGGGCTATTCGTTCTCTTTGATGAATCCATTAGAAATCTTAAAAAAAAAAAAAAAAGTTCAAAAAAAGAAAAACACTAAGGTTGCACCAATTGCGTTCTTTGACCAAAGTGGATCTTGTTAGGAATTTTGTGTATTGCAATTTGATGGATGCATTATCATTTTAGCATCATTCGATTTTTCACACTTGCATTGATTTAGAAAATCTTGAAATCTTGAGATGCATTGTTTTAAATCTTGTAAATCATATGTTTCATGCATGTTTTGAATGGATGGATTTTAAGAAGAAAAGAAGTTTTATGAATCAAGTTAGCCTATGTTTTAAATCCTTCAAATCATTTTAGGCTTTTATGTTTCATGATTTTAAAAGAACTTAGATTGAATTAAAATCATGTTTCCAAGCTTAACTTAATGGCCCAAAGACCCCTCAAGAAAATCTATCAGAAATATGCATTTTTGGGGTATTTGGTCCCTGGGCCGGGTCGACCTGCAGTGTGCTCGGTCGACCGAGCCCATGGACCCGGTCGACCGTGCACACTGCAGGTCGACCGGGAAAGGGCCGTTGGAGCTCTTTTCAAACGGTCAGTTTTATGACCATTGAAGGCCAGGTCGACCGGGCAAGGTACCAGGTCGACCGGGGACTAGCCGTTGGGCATTTTTTGTATAAATAGAAGCTCATTCCTAAAGAAATTTTGAGGAACAAAGAGGCCCTCCTTGAGATATTTTGAGGCCAATCAAAGGGGAATGAGCTAAGGATGGCTAAGGGACATTTGGAAAGCTAAAACTTAGATTAATGAAGTTAAATCTCTAAGTAAGCTTTACTTTTCTTAATCATATATTTTCATGCTTTGTTTTAAATATTGGTAAATCTTTTCTAGCATGATAAACTATGATTTGTTGTATCCTTAACATGTATATGTTTTGAATTGATTTATTGTTTTGGATGCAACACTTTGATTCAAACCAAGTAGTACTTAAATTGGTATATCTAAGTAAATCATGTTTTTGTAAACATCTTTGAAATTATATGTCAACATGATTTCTATACTTGGTTGAATCTTTGGTTATTGTTTTTCATCATAAGAAAATCACTTTCAAATCTATCTTATGTTTTGGATTCAACAACTTCATAAATCATATGTACTTTTGTTTTAAAGTTTCACAACTTGCTTAGCTTTGATAGGTATATCATTTTCAAGTTGTATTTTTAAGTACATGTGATTTGTTCCTTAACTTCAATCAAATCTATTTTTGTGTTTTACACTTTCAAAAAGCTTTAAGCATACTCATTGAGCTTCATTTTTAAATTGATTGAAGTAAACATTCATACACCTTGAGCACACACCTTTGCTAATTGTATGTGTATGTTTGTATCTTGATTTTCACTTTTATATCCGCCTAATTAAGAGGCATTGTATTGAGCTATTATTGTATCTCCATCAAGTGTATTTAGACACTATTTAAAGAGATAACCAACCTTTTGGTTGTAGAGGTTATTGATTAGCCTAAGAAAAGCATAGTATAAGAGGTTATTGCTTAGCCTTGGAAAGCATATTGTAAAGGTTATTGCTTAGCCTATTGAAAAGCATAAATAGTGGAAATCCGATGGGGTGTTGGATCACAAGCCGGTAGTGGATGTAGGCATTGAGGCCGAACCACTATAAATTCTTGTGTTATGGTGAATGCTTTCTGGTGATTATTTTGTTTAAGCTTCCACATATTGTTTGTATATCATCACTTGTGACTAGTTAATTGTTAAGAAATTAAAATTGGCCATAATTAGTCATTAATAGAAGCTCACCCTATTCAACCCCCCCCCCCCCCCCCTCTAGGGTTCGGATCCATGAACTTACAGATCTAAGAAAAGCCTTGTCCAGAGTGTGGAGACAGCTAGCCTGTTCGAGGCAAGGGTCCTCCAAACGGGTTCATTAAGTAATCCTACCCTTACCAGGGGGTTGATCTATCTATTAAGCTTTCATAAGACCGAATTGGAAACCTATGTGTACCCTTCAAAAAAAATCTCTAAAAAAATATATATACCTTCAAAAAAATACTTCCATCACTTTTGAGTTCAGATTTGAGAAATCTTGGTTCAATCCCTTTCGGATTTAGTGCTTGCAGAAATGTTTAAGCCTATGTTCGGATTAGAACACCATTTGCTCTCTTTCATGAATTTGATCTTAACCTTTCAAAAAAAAAAAAAATTCCGTCACTTTTGGGTTCACATTCGAGAAATTATGGTTCCTTCCCTTTCGGACTCAGTGCTCGCAGAAATGTTCGAACCTCTGTTCGGAATGGAATACCATTTGCTCCCTTTATGAATCCAATCCTGACCTTTCAAAAATAAAGTCCCATCTCGGGTTCTTTTCAAGGATGCGATTTACAATATTTGTGCCTAGCGGTCCTAGTACGCCCTTTCGGGTCTACTATATTCGCGACCAACACATTTGTATCCCCAACCTTATATCATCTTACCTAGAGTGAGCCTTGCTTCTCGGTAATTTGAATTAAGGTCTACAATTGCTTCTAGCAGTCACTGGAATGCTCACCCTGAGCCTACCATACTTGCATTTAGAACAATTGTACTCTCTATGGCTTTTTGCCTTCTTCATCTTGCTTGGGCAGGGCCTGTTGGAAATAGGTGGGCCTTGTGGATAGGATTTCAAAACTTTTGACTCACTTGACTCAGGGATCAAGTACCCATAAGGCCATAAACCATATCTAGGATGCAATCCCTCATACTCATCTATCATGTACAATAATAAAACAAGCAACACCATGCAACAAAATAATCTACAATAGACAGAGAAGCAGATTATACCGTTGGAGCCTGGTTGTGCTCTAATGGAGAAGAAGACTTGATAGTTGAAGAAACTCTTTCTTTGTAAGCAACTTAGGATCTCCAAGACCTCTTAGTCTTCCACGCTATGTCCTGTATCAGATCTCTCTTCTCAAGAAGACTGGTGAAAACTTCAAGAGAAAACCCTTCAAGAAACTCAAAGAACTAGAAAATACGTGCAATTCTTGCACAAAAGGGAGGGCTGGGAGTGAAATCCAAGAGTGTGTATGTCCCAACCCCCTTGCTTCTCCTTTTATAGCTTTAAGCAACCTCCTTCCCTCTTCTTGTACTAATTGAAATAGATTTCTTACTTCCACACAAATTAATAACCTTACTACTACCACTATTAGAAGTCTCACTTCAAATAGAAATAGTAACTTTCTAATTCCTTCATCTTAGAGTTCTAGTAGGATTAGTATCTTTCCAATAACTTCGGCTAGCGTGGGGACCACTAGGGATTCCATAAAAAGATGGCTCCAACTGGGACACCGCTATCCCACATCTCATGTGCAATCCGGCCCCATAGTTAATTGCAAATAACACCACTATATAAATGCAATTGCACTACAGTCTTAGGAACAAATTACAATAAAGACTCTAAACTTCCTGATTACCACAAGTAGGCACCTCTATTGCTAGGGAATTATGGGAGCAAACCTTAAACTCAAGACAGTATTCCATAAGGTACTACTATGGTCCTTCAATACATCCAATGTACCAGCACTGTGATCCAGAATCTTACATTCTAATGATCGAGACAAATCACACTATGTCATAATGATCAAAGTGTTGCAACCTTATCAGATGAGATGCCCAGTCTCATCACCGGTTTTGAAGATATTTAAGTATAAGATTTGTGACACATGTCTCCCGTGTGTGGATCTCATCCATACACATATCACATCTAATATACTAATGGGACCCAGTTTATCTCATGAACCATTATGTCATATGTACTGGTCATGTGCATTAACTAGTAAAACACCATTCATCTCATGAAAGAAAAGCATGATATTATTGATAAATAAAAAAATTAATCAATTTATTACATCATCTGATGGATTGAGTCCATACAAAACCCTAGTTATTTTTCATTTATGATCACCATATTCTTGTGATTACTAACGGATGTGGTCTTGTTTCAGAAGTTTTCCAAAAAAAACTAACAATAGCAGCTTCATTGACCATCACCTTCAATGAGAACAAGTACCAACTTCTGCTTCAAGGGAAGCAAAACAAGCGCAGTCACAAGCGCACTGGCAGCTGCGGAAGCATCATCGTCCTTGGCAACTATCAAAACACCGGGTCGACCTCTACTCCCCGGACCATCGTCTTCAGGTCACTGGGACCATTCGTAGTCCCTACATAAGAAACTGTACTTGCCAAAAAGTAGAAAACCGCCCCGCAATGTGTCTCTTTCGTGACACCAAGGGTGAACTTAAAGAAGCCTCAAGCCCGTGGCAACCCCACAAAGCCTCAACCTGCCAAGAACCAGGTCTGCCCCAAGACCTGGTCCCCAAGACCTTCACCAAAACAAAGTAGGTCACGAACATCTAGAAAGCCAGCGTACCTGGCGCTCTCAAGGAGAACTGGTTCTACCCTCTCTCTTACATGAAAAAGGAGAAGCTTACCCTCCATAAAACAAACAAATCAATCCAGCATGAGCCGGCTTGCTCCTACAAGCCCAAACTCAAGTCATGCATCACCAAGCCTCTGTAAGAACCTACTAAGGCCTACACTCCTGTAGCTCGACCCTTCATCTCAACAAGGGCCGAATTCGCCAAATTCAAAGCTTCGCTACGACAGGTAAAGGACCGCGTCCGGATACTGTCCATGCCTAGCTTCAAAAAAGATAGGCTCGGTTGCTTCCCTCGAGAGAGCACGTCCTTCATTGCCAAAGCCCAGCCAGAGCTGACCGAAGCTCAAATTGCCAGTCACATACGCCGCCACATGTCATATCGACAAAAGAGACTAGAGAAACAAAGGACCCAGCATCCTACAATTCAGGTCTCTCAAAAATGGGTCAAAAAAGAAAGACCCAACCAAGTTGCTGCTGTCCATATGGTTGGCAAAACCAGAACACGCCAGAAGTCGGCAACCAAAATCCATGTCAGACGACCGATGACTCGCAGTGTCTCACGGACGCGAAGACATTAGGAGGATTCTCCTGCTCCTTCAAGCCAAGGACATCGGAGTAACCACTCCTCGGACTCTTCATCCAAAAGAATGAGTTCCAACTCAGTCACCAAGACGATATCCTCATTCGACTCTTGGAGGATGAACGTCCTAGTTACAAATACTGAACAGCCTCCACCGCATGATGACGTCATCGAACGCATCCAGCAATTGGAGCAAGGTCAGCAAGGGATTGAGACTCTGATGGAAAACTTTCTTCTCGCTTTTCAGCGTCAAGAAAATAATCAACCTCCTCCGAGTCATCAAGATGACGAGGTTAATGCGGAAAACAATGAGTCACGCGCTCTTACCAAAAAGGATGTTGATGATATCCTCGCCAAAGCAAAAGAAAAGGATACAATGAAAGAACATGGGATCAAGCCACCATATCCCTTATGGATGGACTCAATTCCGTTACCTGCAAAATTCAAACAACCCAAACGTCCTAAGAGTTGGTTCCTTATCCAACACCAGACGGACAACCTATATGGGTGCATCCTAATCTCCTTGAAGATGAAAATTGGGAGATCGTCAAAACAAAGCCTACTGCTCAACAGCGTAGGCAAGCCAAGAAACAACTCCGCAAGTTTAAACAGCTGGAGAAGGCTCAACAAAAATAAGGGGTCCCAGAAAAGGCAGAGACCTCTTATACTGCTTCATTGGGGGCAACAGAGGAGTCCGTTTCCAACACTTCAAAGGTGGTAAGAAAATTCACCCATTGTGATTTTATGCCACCACAACTAAGAAATGAAGCTATGCAGGGGGCATCACACTCTTACAACTCGGTAGTTGGATTCTCCATGGATGGGTATGAGTCCAGTGATATTGTCAGTGATACCGATGAGTGGGAGGAATCCCTTGAAACAAGAGAATACCTCTCCGATGAGGAATGGATTCTCGAATCTCATCTTATACCAGTAATCTGGTATAACCCATTACAGCCGCAAGGATCCTATCTGATAATGAAGAAGACGAAGAGGGTATTCAAGAAAATGTTGTTGACCTAGCACCCGTAGCGCTCCAGTGAAACCCGATATTAATGAACCACAAGGAGCAGATGACGAAGAAGATTTGGCTTATAGGCCCGATCTCGAAGAATATGCAAGAATCTTGCAACGTCTTGTCATAGAGCGGGAGCATGATCGCATTAATGAGCGTCGTCAAAATCTAGAACCGGAAATACCAAAAAATTTACAAACATCTCCTCCGGTAACCCCGAAAAATGAAGAAAACTACTGGATTGATGATCCTCTTACATCTAAAGACGAGTCTGAATCTCAGCAGTGCTTTCTAGAGGCATCTACCATCGGAGTTGCTTGCAATGTAATAGTTCATGATGATGGTGCCTCTGAAGCTTCGTCTGTCGAGGCCTCAAATTCTCAGACTACGTCCGGTAGCATATCTTCTAGAGCTACATCTTCTCAGGTGGCTTCCACAGAAATATCATCTTCTGAGCCTTCGTCTCCTGAAACTGTGACGTCGAAGCTCAAGCCTCTTCCGACTGATCATCTTGAAGAAGCTCCTGCAAATGAAGTCTTCTTTAATAAAAATCCGGTCAACTGGTCCCAAATACCTGACCTCATAGGTGATGTTTGGACCGATGAATTACTCAGCAGAGAAGAAAAGTTGCTGGATGCTATTCGGGACTTGTTCCCGGAAAATGCTCCATGTGACATGATCATTGAGGACGGTAATGTTGCTACAGAGACGTCTTCATCAAATGACAAGGATCAACCCCTTGATCCGGAGAGTGATCTTCCAAAATGAGATCCTTCTCTAGAAGCTCTCGAAGTTGGTAAAGGTACCCGCTCTGGCCGAGATTACCACAAAAACTACAACTAACCTTCTTCTTTTTATGTAAATCCTTCGGGAAAAGATGTTGTAAACGCCCCAAGTGGCAACAATAATGAAAATCCAAGCCCGAAGGAAGCTTTCAAGTATGACTTGATTGAGCACTTCAAACACATACCTGCACGACTGCACATCCTTGACTTATTACGAATGTCTCCACAAACTCGTGATAGTCTCATTTCAGAACTGCAAAGGCTGAATGCAGATATCGACAAACATGCCCCACAAGTCCTACAAATTGAAATGGACTGTAGGGTCAAAAAATAAGCACTTCCTCAAAGGGAGAAAAGAAGAAAACCGAGGGATCAAGCATTGAATGCCTATCGGTCCAAAAAGCAGCAAGTGCAACAATTGCTTTCGATAAGGATGACCTCCTGCTCGGTGAGACAAAGCACAACCGACCCTTGTACTTAATAGGGTACGTCAAAGAAATGCCAATACACAGAGTCTAGATCGACCCAGGTTCTGCACTCAAAGAGCTGGGCATTCCACCTAGCAAGCTGAGTCACACATCTGTATCCATCTTTGGATATGATGGGAGCACTCAAAGGCCTATCGGCAAATTCAGGTTCAAATTGAAAATCGGTGATCTTTGAAAGTCTGGGATCCTAACCCTAGAGGGGGGTGAATAGGGTGATCTACAAATAATGACTAATTAATGCCAATTTTAGTTTCTTTAAAAAACAACTAGTCACATATGATGATTTACCAAACAAGATGCGGAAGCTAACAAAAGTAATCACCACAAGCATACATCATCACACAAAGATTTATAGTGGTTCGGCCTCAATGCCTACATCCACTACCGGCTTGTGATCCAACACCCCACCGGATTTCCACTATTTGTGCTTTTCAAAAGGCTAAGCAATAACCTTTACAATATGCTTTCCAAGGGTAAGCAATAACCTAACAATGTTGTTTTTCTAGGCTTAACAACAACCTATACAAGATGCTTTTCTAGGCTAAGTAATAACCTTTACACAAGAAAGATTTCTCTCAAGGAAATGTCTACACAAACACTCAAAGAGATACAATTTAAGCTCAATTTAATTGCCTCTAAAGTAGGAGGATAAGAAAGTTAAATTCAACTCACACAACACTCTATGAAATGCTAAGATGAATGCTCATGAAGTGTGTGTGTGAAAACTTCAATCAAGTTAAAATGAAGGCTCAATTAAAGTATGCTTAATGCATTTTAAAGTTTAGAGCACACAAAGATTTGATTGAAGTGAAATGCAAATCACATGTATAAAATTCTAACTTGTTGATGATATGAAAATCAAAAGCTCACAAGTTGTATGAAATCAATTATGTCTAAACATGTGATGCATGTGCAATATTGTTTTCAAAAACAAAAGTTTAACTAAAGTTTAAATGAATGAAAACAACAATATGATTCAACCAAGTAAATGAAACATGTTATAAAAGAAATCAAAGGATTTGACAAAACATTTTTTATAAAGTTTTAAAACAAACTTGGTTTGAAATCAAGGGTAAAACATTTTTTATAAAGTTTTAAAACAAACTTGGTTTGAAATCAAGGGTGAAGAATCCAATCCAACTTAAATCAAAGATTAAGAGAAGTGATGAATTCAACACATCATAGTTAACATGCTAAAATTAATTTACCAATAATTTAAACAAGGCATGATACATATGATAATGAAAAGTAAAACTTACTTAGAGATTTAACTTCATTAATTCAAGCTTTAGCTTTCCATTAGACCCCTTGATCTCTCTTAGTTCATCCCCTTTCTTTTGTCTCCAAAAACCTCAAGGAAGACTAAAAAGTTCCACTTTTATCAACATCTTTTTCAAGGGAATGAACCTCATTTTATACTCAAAAAATAAGTTCTGGTGTGTCCCCGGTCGACCTACACTGTACCCCGGTCGACCTGGCCTTAACGGTAAAAAATATGACCGTTTGAAAAAGTAGCCCATTGGCTCTTTTCCCGGTCGACCCGCAGTGTGGGCGGTCGACCGGGTCCATGGGCTCGGTCGACCGAGCACACTGCAGGTCGACCTGGGCCCAGGGACCAAATTCCCCAAAAATGCATATTTCAAAGATTTTTCTTGTGGGGACTTTTGGGCCATTAAATCAAGCTTGGAATCATGATTTAAATCAATCTAAGAATTTTAAAATCATGACGCATAAAAGCCTAAAATGATTTGAAAGATTTAAAACATAGGCTAGCTTGATTCATAAAACTTCTTTTTCAATTTAAATGCATCCAAGATTTAAAACAAAGCATGCATAAATCAATAGTTCTACAAGTCTAAAAAACAATGCATGTGTAAATCAAGATTTCAAGTTTTTCTAAATCAATGTATGTGTGAAAATTCAAATGATGATTAAAATGATAATGCATCCATCAAATTGCAATATACAAAATCCCTAACAATCTTATCTCTCAAGTCAATGTGTTCGCAATAAGAACCCCTTCATGCTACAACATCCTTCTTGGACGCCCCTGGATAAACGAGAATGGTGTCGTCCCTTCAACTTTACATCAGTGCATCAAGTTCGATGGTAATGACGACTTAATACATTGGGTGTTTGCAGATAAAAAGCCCTTCAAAGGCAAAGACGTTCATTTTGCAGATGCTCAGATGTATAAAGATGAAAAATAAGAAAATGAGGAGGAAATAACACCGTTTGCCGAAAATCTCCAGAAAGATAAAGGTAAGGCTCCTCAGCAATCATCGGAAGAAAACAAACCCTCCAGCAAATCCAAAGAGAGCGGTCATTCTCCCTTCGTTGTCTCTCTCAAATCTTCAAAGCCTTTGGTAATCACCACCAAAGCAAAGAAAACAAAAGGCTGGGGGCAAGTTTGTTGTCTCCTTTGTGTCTATCATGCATGACACAGATTCGGATTTAGAACGAGAAAATGATACACCGTCAAGTCAAGTTGATACTCAGCAAGTTTAGCCTGCTCTCACTCCATTGGAGATACCTGCTGACATAGAAGATCCTATGTCTGCTTCCTTCGTCGTTCCGGCAACTTCGATGGAAGAAAAGCCAATCTTCTTCCACAGATCGGAAGCTTCTTCATCAAATTCTCCGCTTGAACCTTTCCAAAACAAAGATATGCCTCAGTCATCCCTGTATAGTCCAATGGCACAAGCTATCATGAAGAAAATGAGCTATGATGCTCAGAATCCAATCAGTTTGGGAGAAGGCCGTGGTATTCTCACGCCGTTAGAACCCACCCTGACCAAAAGTCAACCGAAGGATTGGAAACTCCATCATCGTATAGACAAGTCTTCATACGGGTTGGGGTATGATCCTGACACTCCCATGAGATAGTTGACACAAAGGCTGCAAAGTCGTTTTGCCGACCAAACCTCAACATCTTGTGTCCATGAAGACATTGATCTCCCTGGATATCTCTTTGAGGAGTCACCCATCAAGGATCCAGGAAGCTCCTCCAATTGGTATGATTTCTTTGACGATGAAGAGGAATTGTCTGATGACATAGATGCGCAATTTTCTGACCCAGAAGAACCATCGTCTCTAAAAGAAGTACCCTACTTCGACCCAGTTTCAACAGGTGATTGGGATCATCTCATTGCAAATCTTGAGAAGTGTACCGATCAAGAAGACCCGTGGACAAAAGCAAGGCCTTGGTCTGTAAATGCCTTTGGAACTTCAGAAGGTCTTGTTGAGTTGGAAGCCTCCGAAAATATTGTAGAGGAACCACTTCCAAACCTTCCAGCAGAAGATCCTGTTCAAAAGATAGACTTTGGGACACCTGATAACCAACGTCCTGTATTCATAAGTAAGAATATAAAGGATGATGAGTTACCCGAGTATATCGCTTTTCTTCGTGAGTTCGTTGATTGTTTTGCATGGTCTTATGCTGAGATGCCTAGCTTAGAACCCAAGATAGCAGTCCACAAAAGCAATCTGCAAAAAGATATCAAGCCTGTCAAACAAGGCCAAAGAAGATTTCATCCTGATGTGATGGACAAAATCGAACAAGAAGTTCTGAAAATCAAAAACATTAGCTTCATCCACGAGGAACAGCATCCTGAATGGTTAGCCAACATCGTCCCCGTGACAAAGAAAAATGGGCAGATAAGGGTATGTATCGACTACAGGGACCTGAATAATGCATGCCCTAAAGATGAATTCCCACTCCCCATACCAGAGGTGATGATTGACAACACCTGTGGGTTTGAGCGAATGACATTCATGAATGGATTCTCTGATTACAATCAGATAAAGATGCATCTTGAAGATGAAAGACATACATCATTTTGGACTCCATTTGGCGTGTATTGCTACACAGTCATGCCATTTGGTCTGAAAAATGCTGGTGCAACATATCAGAGGGTTATGATGAAAATATTCCAAGATATGCAGCACAAGACGGTCGAATGTTATGTTGACGACCCTGCCGTCAAAAGCAGAAGAAAAGAAGACCATCTCAAAGATCTTCGAGAAGTCTTCCTTCGACTTCGCAAACACAAACTACGGATGAATTCACTAAAATGTTTCTTCGGTGTCTCATCAGGTAAGTTTCTCGGATTCATAGTTCGGAAAGCCGGAATAGAACTTGACACCACCAAAGTCAAGGCTACCCTAGAAATGCCATCTCCAAGGACCCTAAGACAACTAAAAGGGCTTTAAGGAAGGTTGGCATACATTCGACGGTTCATCTCCAATCTATCAGGGAAGTGTCGCCCATTCTCTCGCTTAATGAAGAAAGGTATAGATTTTGTATGGAATGCTGAATGTGAAGCTGCATTTCAAGATATCAAGACATACCTAACCAAACCTCCAGTGTTGGCTGCCCCCACAACTGGAAGACCATTCATATTGAACACAAGAGCTCTCGACTATTCTTTGGGTGCTCTACTTGCACAAGAAAATGACGAAAGAAAAGAAGCTGCTCTATATTACCTTAGCCGCATGTTGGTAGGTGCAGAGCATCACCTTTTCCAGTAAAAAAAGAATGCCTTGCAGTGATGTTTGCCGTACAAAAGCTACGTCACTATCTGCTGTCCAACACAGAGTACCTGATTTCAAGGATCGGTCTCTTAAAGGTCCTTGTCACAAAAGCAGGTTCTCTTAATGCCCGACTAGCAAAATGGTCCATCCTTCTATCACAGTTTGACATTAGGTATGTACCACAAAAGGCAATCAAAGGCCAAACAATAGCAGACTTTCTCGCAGAGCATCCATTGCCCAAAGATTCTCCACTCAGGGATGATCTCCTAGATGAACCTGTCTACAATGTGGAAACTTCCTTATTGAATGCTTCCTGGGACATGTACTTTGATGGCGCGACCAGGACAAAAGAAAAAGGAAAGCAACTATCGGGAATTGGCATTATCTTTGTTAGTCCCGAAAAATACATGATTCTGCACGCTTTCTCACTACTGGAACCATGCTCAAACTGTTAGATTGTATGGACTCAATCCATCAGATGATGTAATAAATTGATTAATTTCTTTATTTATCAATAATATCATGCTTTTCTTTCATGAGATGAATGCTGTTTTACTACTTAATGCACATGACCAATACATATGACATAATGGTTCATGAGATGAACTGGGTCCCATTAGTATATTAGATGTGATATGTGTATGGATGAGATCCACATACGGGAGACATGTGTCACAAATCTTATACTTAAATATCTTCACAACCGGTGACGAGACTGGGCATCTCATCTGATAAGGTTGTAGCACTTTGATCACTATGACATAGTATGATTTGTCTCGATCTTCAGAATGTAAGATTCTGGATCACGGTGCTGGTACATTGGATGTATTGAAGGACTATGAGAAGTACCTTATGGAATACTGTCTCGAGTTTAAGGTTTGCTCTCATAATTCCCTAGCAATAGGCTCTCAATCCTGAGACATTGATGAACTCAAGTTTCTATCTATTCATTTGCTTTGAGTCACCAATGAGTGAGGCCAACTGTAAGTCAACACCTCGGTGTCTTGGGTAGGTGGTAGTAGGACTGTGGGAATATTCAATAGTCAAGATGGAATCTATCTATATTATCCCCTTGTGCCAATTAATGGATTTGTCATTAGTAAGTGCGCACCCATCTTGATTAAGAGTTAATTGGATGGTACTGATGATCACTGTGATTAATTGGGGCTCAAGGATAATAAGATGTGGATTTAAATTGGTGGGACAGTTTTAGTCCAATTGATCCATTTATATTGATAGAGGGGCATACTTGTGGTAATTGGGAAGTTTAGGGTCTTCATTGTAATTTATTCCAAAGACTGGAGTGTAATTGCATTTATATAGTGGTATTATTTGCAATTAACTGTGGGGCTGGATTGCACATGAGATGTGGGGTCGCGGTGTCCCAGTTGGAGCTAGCTTTCTATGGAATCCCTAGTGGTCCCCACGCTAGCCCAAGTTATTGGAAAGATACTAATCATACTTAAACTCATAGATGAAAGAATTAGAAAGCTACTATTTCTATTTGAAGTGAGACTTCTAATAGTGGTAATAGTAGGGTTACTAGTTGTTGTGGAAGTGAGACTTCTATAGCAATTAGAAAGGAGAAATTATTATGGTAGTAGGACTTCTAGTTAATTAGTAATAAGAGGAGTTGCTTAAAAGCTATAAAAAGGAGAGCAAGGGGCTGGGTCGTCCACTCTCTCTTGGAATTCACGCCCAACCCCCTTTTGTGCAAGAAGAGTTACACATCTCTCATACTCTTCTAGTTCTCGTCTAGTTCCTTGAGTTTCTTGAAGGGTTTTCTCTTGAAGTTTTCTCCAGTTTTCTTAAGAAAACAGATCTAATACGGGTCATAGCGTGGAAGACTAAGAGGTCTTGGAGATCTTAAGTTGCTTACAAAGAAAGAGTTTCTTCAACTAGCAAGTTATCTTCTACATTAGAGCACAGGCTCCAAAGGTATAATATGCTTCTCTATCTGTTGTAGATTATTTTATTACATAGTGTTGCTTGTTTTATTGCTGTACATGATTGATGAGACGGAGAGATTACATCCTGGATGTGGTTGAATGGCCTTATGGGTATTTGATCCCTGAGTCAAGTGGGTCAAAAGTTTTGAAAACCTATCCACGAGGCCCACCTATTTCCAACACAAACAATGCAGCTGAGTACCAAGCCCTGATCGTTGGATTGGAACTTGCCCTCGAATTTGGCATCACCATGCTAGAAGCTTTTGGGGACTCTCAGCTGATCGTCAACCCGATGAATCAGAAATTTGAAGTTAGGAAGCCCGATTTGTTGCCTTACTACAACAAGGCGCAATTGCTTCGGCAAACGTTTGACATCTATAATATCACCCACATCCCCAGTGGTGAAAACATCCGTGCAGATGCCTTGACTGGACTTGCCGCATCCATGGCGATCCAAGAAAGGGAAAACATGCAAATTACAGTGTGTCAAAAAAGGATTCTCCCTCATCAAGCAGTTGATCAATGCCACAAAGTGGTTGGAAGTCGGATGTCTATCCTCAAACCTCCAGTCGACGACAAATCCGTTCGTTGATTACATTCTGTTCGGAATCCTATCTGAAGATTTAAAAGAGCGGGTAAGCATTCAAAGACAAGCCCCGGACTTTCATTTGGATATTCCTTCAAAAATGCTTTACAGAAAATCCTTCAACGGAGTACTTCTACGCTGCTTGTCACAACAAGAGGCCGAAGAAACTCTTAAAGAAGTACATGCTGGTCTTTATGGAGCTCATCAGGCTGGTATCAAGCTCTACGATCAGATAAAAAGGTTAGGTTATTACTGGCCTACCATGGTCATTGATGCAATGCAATTTGCTAAACGCTGCCAACAATGTCAAATTCATGGAGACTATGTCCACATGCCTCCAGAATGGTTACATCCTACAGCGATCTCATGACCTTTCGAAGCCTAGGGTATGGACATCATAGGTCCTATCTCTCCCCCTTAAGCAAAGGTCATCGCTTTATTTTCGCCGCTACGGATTATTTCTCCAAGTGATTAGAATCATTTGCGCTCAGTGAAATGAAGACCTTATCAGTCCTTCAATTCTTGCGCACCAACATTATTTGTCGCTTCAGCATACCTAAAAGATTCGTCCATGATAACGAATCACAATTCCGGGATCACAGATTCTACAGGTTCGGCGACAAGTACAAAATCCAAAGTTGTCCTTCAACTCCGTATAATCCAGCTGCGAACGGACTAGCAGAAGCCTTCAACAAGATGCTCTGCAAAATTCTTAAGAAGATGGTCTCTAGTTACAAAAGAGACTGGGGCAATAAACTACCAGAAGCTTTGTGGGCCTATCGAACTACCGTTCGAGGACCAACCCATAGCACACCATTCTCCTTGGTCTATGGATGTGAAGCTGTTGTCCCTTTGGAAGTAGAAATTCCTTCCCTCTGCAAAATGATATGACGCAAGAAAGCAATGTCAAGTTGAGATTTCAAGAGCTGGATAATCTCGATGAGAGACGGCTTGAAGCTCTACAAAGCATTGAGCTGTACCAAGTACGCATGGCAGGATCTTTTGACAAGAAGGTCAGGCAACACGCCTATAAAAAGGGTGACTTCGTTCTTGCAGTAAAAAGGCCAATGGATTTTACTAACAAACCCAAAGGCAAATTCGAACCAAAATGGGAGGGACCTTCGTTATCGACAAAGTCTTCTCCAATGGTGCATACGCTCTTCTAAACATGGAGGGTGACAGATGTATGCTGCCCATCAACTGCAAGTTCTTGAAGCGGTACTACCCTTGAATACTTCCTCCAACGGGTCAGAGCGATGCCTGTATAGCCGAAGCCTATTTCTAGGTACTTGCTCATCAAACCCATCCCTTTTGGAATTTTCATCCTTATGTTGAGATTTCGAAAAAAAAAAAAAAAACTCTCAAAACAATGCTTACTTCCATCGTTTCATTATTAAAAAAAAAACAAATCAAATCCAAAAATCCAAGTTTAGGAGTCTTTTCCCAGACTTGACCAAAATTTTCGATCCTTGAACACCAAAATTCATGGTTTGAAACAAAAAATCAGGAGTCAGGAATTTCCACCCTAGTCCGCCCCGACTTTTACAACCAAAAATGGTTTTGAGTCAAAATTTATGACCCTTGTGTCTTTAAACAAAAATGGTTTTTTAGAAACCGCAGGGAAGCGACGCTCAGTCAATACTCGCAAAACCCAAAAATCGGAAGGATGCGAACCCCATTTGATACTTCCAAAATCCGAAAATCTCAAGGAAGCGACACCTTGTCGATACTTGCAAAATTTCAAAAAAATCGTGGAGACGCAACATTCCAGTTGATATCCACAACCCAAATTTCAAAAAGAAAAATTCTCAAATTTCAAAAATCGTGGAGACGCAACATTCCAGTTGATATACACAACCCAAATTTCAGAAAAAACCTCAAATTTCAAAAATCGTGGGGAAGCGACATTCAGTCGATACCTGCAAGACCAAAATTTTTGAAAAAGCAAGGAAGTGATGTTCAATCGATACTTGCACCCCAATTCGCGAGGCGGCAACATTCAATCAATACTCGCAACTGAAAAAGCAAGGAAGCAACGTTCATTCGATACTTGCACCCCAATTCGCAAGGAGGCGACATTCCATCGATACTCGAAACTGAATGAGCATGGAAGCGACATTCCATCGATACTTGCAATACCATTCAACAGGGAGGCGACTCTTAGTCGATACTTGCATTTTTTGAAAACCAAAACTCGGCTCTTATGCCAAAACCTGGCTATCAACGCCACAAAAAACTGGCTCTCAAACCAAAAATCGGCTTTCACTCCAAAAAATAAAAAACCCGGCTTTCATGCTAACAAAACAAAACTTGGTTTTCAAAATTTAAAAACCCGGTTTTCATGCCATCTTAAAATTCGGCTTTTATGTCATTTTCATACTTCAGCTTCCATGTCACAAACAAAATTTTGGCTCTCATGCCAATTCAAAACTCGGCTTTCATGCCATCTTAAAATTCGGCTTTTATGCCATTTCCAAACTTCGGCTCCCATGCCACAAACAAGTTTTGGCTTTTATGCCACAAAATTCAGCTTTTATGCCACAAAATTCGGCTTTTATGCTATCTCAAAATTCGGCTTTCATGCCATCTCAAAATCTGGCTTTCATGCCATCTCAAAATCTGGATTTCATGCCATTTCAAATCTGGCTTTCATGCCAAAACAATCCTTTGACAAAAGATTTTCACAAAATGACAACCTTTTGATCAAGTTCTCAAACAAACTTTCTCATCCAACTTTTGCTTACTTTCATAAAAAAGAATTTAAGTAAAAGGCATCTATAGTACCAGAAATGTTTATACATGGAGGTATCAAAAAAAAAAAAAAAAAAAGAGAGAAGAAAAGGAGTTTATTACAACTCAGGAGCTTAGTCTAACATGGTTTTCAACCAAAGATTCAACTCCTCAAGTAGACTCTTGGCATTAGCGTCCAAAGTTTCCAGGCCACACTTCTTCAAAATATTTCCATAAAATGCGGCAGAACGTGGCGACCATCTTCAACACGAGGAAGCTCTTCCCAAAGCATTTGCCATTGCTTGTATTCCTGGGTTTTCCTCCGGAGATTGCTGTCAGCTTCTTAGACCTGGCGAATAAGAGTCCCTTCTTTAGCACGAGCTTCCACAATAGCAGTCCACTTGGCAGCAGCTTGTTCTTTCAGTAGCTCAAGACGTTGTCTAGCCTCGATGACCTCCCTATCAAGACGGTGTAGGTCATGTTTTAGCTCAATGATAGCCAGCTCGGTGATGTTTCTCTCCCGAACAAACTGTTTCTGAGTCCGCAAGATCTCATCCATTTCGGATTTGACCTCACTGGAAGGCTTCAAAAACATCTCCCTGAAAAAGTCACCATTTGGAAAGCTCTCGGTCTAAGACCACTTGTTACCCAGTGCGATGATATCATCAACAAATGCCCTGGCGCCTGTAACATCTAGACCAACCTTTTCACTTTTGGCAAGAATGTCCTGCACCTACTTGATCATGTCGAAGCCAGCTTCCAAGTGACCTGAAGAGAGAGTCTCAACCCATGAGCTCAAAACGCTCCTCAACACCTGCTTTGCATACTGAAGAGACGTTCCAGATGAGGATTCACCGTGCTCCAACATCCGACTGCCCATGTCATGCCCCGTTGGAGGAGTAATCAATGAGCTCTTTCCAATTGAAGAAGTTGACTGATCATGAGGCTTCACCCCTGCCGCGTTGAAACTAGTAGAAGAAGCCCCTACTTCTGGATCGGTTGCAGGTATCTCCTATTCTGGTTCTGAGGAAGACGGAGGAACTTCTCCTTGATGGACCCGATTCTTCCCTCTCTCCCGCTGCCTCCGCCCCGGGTCTTTCGGGGTACGGCGGAGGGGAGGAGAGAAAAAGTAAAGGGTATCAACATCTTTCTTTCTTTTTGTACGGGTATGCCAATTTCACTTTTCCACTTGGAATCTTGGAATGGTGATCCGAAGATCCACCTTCACAAGTAGAAAGGGGAAATAAAACTTTTTCTAGTTTCCCATTGCACACATATTTTAAGAAAAGAGACAAAAGGGTTTTTTTTTATATGCCGTGAAAGGCGATTTCATTTGTTGCCGTGAAAGGCGATTTACAAGTCTTATCCATTATGAAAGACAAGAGTTGTGATTTTTGTCTCTAAAAGAAAAATAAAGTACAATAGAAATCAAGAAAAGGAGTCTGACTTCTCATTAGATTGTGGGGACACGTTCAGATCGACGGTCGCGAGTCATGTATGGGCTCCTCCGTCGTCCATGTAGATGAGAACATGATTCTTGGATTCTTGGCTTGGCTTTTTAACCTCAGATTTTTAAAGGACAAAGACCAAGAGAAGGTCTTATATCCGATAAAAAGCTAAGTAAACGGGCTGAAAAGCCACGTTTTAGCCATGTTGGTAGAAGAAGGGAGGTCCTTGGGGGGTTGGTCCCCCAAGGGTGCTTCAATCACCTTTTGGTGGTCTTGCAGCAGAGTTGCAGGAGTTCTGGATTTTCTGGGCAATTCTCCGGACTTCGGGTGAATTTCTCTAGCGATTTCTCTGGATTTTTTTCCGTCTTCTTTTCCTTTGGAATGCCCTCTTATTTATAGGCCTTTGGTAGCCATTTAGGAGGATTTATGAGCATTGAATGCATTAATGCTCATAATGGGAGGAGTTACAAGTTTTAAATTATTTGTTTTGTAACTCCTTTTTCCTTGAATCTGATTAGCTGATGGAGAAAAATGAGCTTTTAATTGCCTTTAATCTCCATCATGGGAAGAGTTTCATGGCTTTAATGCCATAAATCATTTGACTTGTAACTCCCATTTGCTTGCTTTTGATTGGGCCGTCCAAAATAATGAGTTAATGACCGCATTAACTTGTCATAAAATGGGTCATTTAACCTCATTAATTGGTCGCCAAGTCGCTTGAAGAGTCATGGGCCGCGCCGCGTCTTTTGGAATTCTTCTTGCGATGACCGCCGGTAGATCCACATGTTGTTTGATGTCGGATGGCGATGCAATTTCAGACATTGATTAATGTCAACGTGCCGGCAACATCTGTCCTGTCGATTTCACGATCGGGCGGGCGGAAAGTGTGCTTTCTTTGTCGGCCAGTTGGCGATTTCGAGGCATCTAATGATCATCCAATGATTTTGGCGGCGAATCCGTGATGTTGACGAAGATCGACGGATTTCATGCACGAAAAATCAGATTTTGGAAAAATCACAGGGGCCAATCAACTCGAAACGCGAAAAGGACCCGAAAAAGGGGTCTTCCGGCGATTTTCGGGTCGCCGGAATTCCATGGTCGCCGGCGCGACCATGCACCCATGGTCGCCGGCGACCATGGGCCTTGGGCCCATTTTTCGGCCGCCGTTCGGTCGCCTTTTCTTCGCCGTTTTTCGATCTTTTTTCATTCTTTTTTCTTTTGTATTTTTCCTGACATTTCCCCTCATTTATTGGCCTGATTCTCTTGAAGAAAACCCGACAAGAAGCCACGCAAATCGGAGCACAAAGTTTCCTATTTTTCTGGAAAGCCGAAGACTTTGTTGTGCGGTATTGTCGATTTTTTGTCAAGCATTGAAACTAGGCCAAACGATGTCGGAATGACCTGAAATTTGACGTGGAGCTTCTTGAACAGTAGATAGGACCAACCATAGGCTTTGGTTTGAGTTTTGAAGCCGTTCGGGGTCCCGCAAATGCTTGCCTTAATTTCGCCATGAGAGAAATGCCGAGCTTTGACTTTTGGTCAACCGGCGTCCGATTGACCTGAAATTTGACAGGGAGCCTCCTGAGTAGTAAGTAAGACCAACCATGGGCTTTGGTTTGAGTTTTGAAGCAAATGCTCCCTGTCAAATGCTCGCCTTGATTTCACCTCGAGGAAAATGCCGAGCTTTGAAACTAGGCCAAACGATGTCCGTTTGACTAAAAACTTGACAGGGGACCTATTGGAGTCATTTTGAGATGATCCATTAGCTCCAATTTGGATGCCATGATTCCGGGGTGCTCCGCCGCCGGCAGGCCTGTTTTTGCTTCCCGAGAGTTGATGAAGGGTCAAACGTTGTCCGTTTGACTTGAAATTTGGCATGGGGCCTTTTGGAGGTATTCTGAGACCATCCGTAGGCTCTGATCGAAGTTTTGAAGTCTTCGACACTGTCGCTGCCGGGAGCTCCTGTCTGGCTGTCGGAGGAGTGAAGTTAGGCCAAATGACGTCGAAATGGCCAGAAACTTCATGTGTACCCCTCTTTTGGCTGCTTTGAAGGATCTTGCAGTTTTTGTTTGATTCTGACAAGATCTGGTGCTTGAAGTGGCGCCTTCCTATTTATGGCAGGATGTGGCTCCATGTAGCTTTTGGTGTTGAAGGGACATAGTGACATTTTTGGTGTCAACAAATGCCCCCTCGAGGTACAGCGACAATGTGCTCAGCTTTAGCAGTCGGTTTGCCTCGAAGAGAATTTAAAGGAGATCTTCTTGCTTGACCAAGAGTCTTGAGCGTTTTTCTCTTGATGGAGTTGCTTTTTTGAGCTTCCAAGGGATTTCGCGGTAATGAGAGGGGTCATGTACCGTCTCAAGGCAAGGATTTTGAAATGACATTTGGATATGGGTTTTTGGTTTTGGATTTTCCCTTTTAACCTTGTGAACCTAAAGGCTTTATGTGGCACATTAGGCGGTTAAAAAGGTTTTTGGTTTTTGACCTTGTGACCTAACAGGCTGTATGTGGCGAGTTAGGGGGTCGGGATTTTGGTTTTTGGTTTCAGTCTTGTGACCTAACAAGTTGTATGTGGCAAGTTAGGGGACCATGGTTTGGTTTTTGGTCACTCTTTGGGACAATTTTGGGTCCATTGGAGTGGTTTGGTTTTTTGTGGAATGTCAATTTCAAGATTGTGGCTTGATTTGGTGCATGGGGTTGGATGGTTTGGGTTTCTTTTGGAAGCCCATGAAGCTTGAAATTTTTTGTATGGTCCAATCAACTCAAGAGAGGCATGGAACCATTTTTGTATGCTCTTGGTAAGAGAAATTTTGACTAAAAGCCACTTTTAGTGCCTAGGTGGTCAAACCTGGCTCATATGGGCTAACCCATGGGACCTTAAGCTTTTAAAAATGGCTTAGATCTCATGTGGTGTCATTTTGTAAAGAATATCTAAAAATATCCCTTTTGTGTAGAGAATATCTAAAAATACCCTTACTTGGAGAGAATCTCTCAAGTTTCCTTGATTTTGGGAGAGATTTTCTCAAAGTTTCTCAAATCCCCTTTCTTTTTGGAGAGAATTTCTCAAGAATCTCCTCTTTAGGAGAGAATATCTCAAATCTCTTTTTCTTTTAGGAAGTTTGCTAATTCTTAGCACTTACCTCCTTGCTTTTCTCCTCCTTTCCTCTTTTGGTTTGCTTTTTCTATAAAAGCAATGGAGATGGGTTTTCTTTCTCTTGTTGCTTTCTTTTTGCAAAAAACCTTCAAGAGTGCTCCAGGATAAAGAATTTCTCAAGGATCTTCAAGTTTCTTCTTCTTCTTCTCCATGGCTTCAAGTAGGTCTTCTTTTTCCAAGAAAAACCCCATGTAGATGTAGAAAAGTTTCCTTTTCTTTTTTTTTCTTCTTTTCTTTTCTTTTTTTTTCTCTTTTTTTTTTTTTTTTTTCTTTTTCACGTGTTTTCTTTTCCTCTTTTTTTGTACACGTTCTCCTTTTTTTTTCTTTTTTTATTTCTTCCCCTTTTTTTTTCTCTTTTTTCGCTTTTTTCTTTTCTTTTGGTGCTGTACGGACGGGTCCGTATGGACCTGGCCGTCCAGCCACGTGGCCTGTGGGCCACGTCCCATGGGCCAACCCCTTTTTCTCTTTTTTTTTTTTTTTTTTTTTTTTTTTGAAGAGGTTTTTTTCTTCTTCTTTTTTTTTGCTCACCATGATATGAGGTTCATGCAATTCAAGATGATCATGCATTTTTTCTTTTTTTTTTTTTAATGCATCAAGATAAAAGGCTAGAATTTCTAGGTCAAGTCAACATGGATTTTGACTTAGACAAAGTTTGATTGGTTTTGACCAAATTGGGTTGGAGTTGGTCAAACTTTTGTCAAAGTTTTCCTAGCATCTAATGCATGATGGTTTTATGCATGATTTTTGGTAAATGGAATTGGGAGCATGATGATGCATACCTCGAATTTTCTTGCAAGTCTTGGGATTTTTGGAGCTTGCAGCAATGTTGAGCCCACTTCTCCAGTCTCGCAGAATTTCGAGAAGCTTTGCAAGTTTTGGAATTTTGAGCTCGCAGCAATGTTGAGCTCTTTTCTGATCTTGCGAAGATTTGAGAAGAAAGGCTTGATCTCGCAGCAATGTTTGAATTTGAGTCTTCTTCGAGAATCCTTCGTTGATTATGAGCTCGCAGCAATGTTGAGCTCATCTTCAAGCTTCCTTTCTTTTTCGGGTGCCTCCCTTTTCTTCGAAATTGCCCCGGAACCATGCCAAAATTTTGTTAGGATTTTTTTAGCAAAATTCTGTCATTTGGTGCTTGATTTCTTCCTTTCTGACTTTTGCAGGTGATTCCTCCAGAACGAACAAGGGTAAGGGCCTTGTTACTGATGCACCTCGCCGATCTGCCAGATCTTCCAATGCGGCCGTTCAACAGGCGTGGGAAGAGGTTGACAGGAATCTCCGAAGAAAGACTCAGGAGCATGAGCGATGGCAACTTCTTTGGGAGGAATTCCCTCGTGCTGAAGATGGATCGCGGTTTTCTGCCGCATTTTATGGCAGCATCTTGAAGAAGCGTGGCCTGGAAGCTTTGGAGGCTGAGGCCAAGAGTCTGCTTGAGGACCTCAGTCTTTGGTTGAAAACTATGATGGACTGAGCTTTTGAATTTCTTTTGTAACAAACTTTCTTCTTTCCTTTTTTTTTTTTTTTTGGTACCTCCATGTATAAATATTTTGGCACTCTATTTTTTTGTATCCCCTTGTTCTACTTAAATTCTTTTTGTTGAAAATAAGCAAAAGTTGAATGGGAATGTTTGTTTGAAAATCTTGATCAAAAGGTTATCATTTTGTGAAAATCTTTTGTCAAAAGTGTTGTTTTGGCATGAAAGCCAGATTTTGTGGCACAAAGCCTGGTTTTTGATGGCTTGAAAGCCGAAAATTTTGAGGTGGCTTGAAAGCCGATTTTGGTGGCGTGAAAGCCAAATTTTGGTGGCGTGAAAGCCGATGTGGCATGGAAGCCGATTTTTGGCATGAGAGCCGATTTTTTGTTTTTGGCGTAAAAGCTGGATTTTGGCATGAGAGCCGATTTTTTTTTGTTTTTGGCGTAAAAAGCCGGATTTTTTGGCATGAGAGCCGAGTTTTTTGGCGTAAGAGCTGGATTTTTGGCATGAGAGCCGAGTTTTTTGGCGTAAGAGCTGGATTTTTTGGCATGAGAGCCGAGTTTTTTGGCGTAAAAGCCGGATTTTTTGAAAACCAAGTTTTGTTTTGTTGGCATGAGAGCCAGATTTTGTTTTGATTTTTGGCATGAAAGCCGATTTTTGGCGTGGAAGCCGAGCTTTTTGGCGTAAAAGCCGAGTTTTTGGCGTAAAAGCCAGGTTTTTGGTTTTCAAAAATGCAAGTATCGACTAAGAGTCGCCTCCCTGCTGAATGGTATTGCAAGTATCGATGGAATGTCGCCTCCTTGCTCATTTGGTTGCGAGTATCGATGGAATGTCGCTTCCTCGCGAAGTTGGGTGCAAGTATCGACTAAGCGTCGCTTCCCTGCTTTTTTTTCAAAAATTTCGTTTTGCGGGTATCGATGGAATGTGGCCTCCCCACGATTTTTGAAATTTGAGGTTTTTTCGAACCTTTGTTTTTCTTTTGACATTTGGGTTATGGATATCAACTGGAATGTTGTGTCTCCACGATTTTTGAAATTTTGCAAGTATCAACGAAGTGTTGCTTCCTTGCGATTTTGAGGTTTTGGAAGTATCGAATGGGGTTCGCATCCTTCCAATGGGTTTTTGCGAGTATTGACTTGACATCACTTTCCCGATTTTTGTTTTTAGACACGAGGGTCGTAAATTTTGACCTAAAACCATTTTTGGCGGTAAAAGGTAAGGCGGACTAGGGTGGAAATTCCTAAGCCCTGATTTTTGTTTCAAACCAAGAATTTTGGGTTCAAGGATCGAAAATTTTGGTTAAGTTTGGGAAGAGGCTCCTAAACTTAGATTTTTGGATTTTGATTTTCTTTTGAACAATGAAACGATGAAAGTAAGCATTGTTTTGAAAGTTCAACATAAAGGTGAAAGCTCCAAAAGGAGTGGGTTTGACGAGCAAGTACCTAGAAATAGGCTTTGGCCTTGCAGGCGTCGCTCTGACCCAGTGGAGGAAGTCTTCAAGGGTAGTACCGCTTCAAGAACTTGCCGTTGATGGGCAGCATACATCTATCACCTTCCATGTTTAGAAGTGCGTATGCGCCATTGGAAAAGACTTTGTCGATGACGAAGGGTCCCTCCCATTTTGGTTCAAATTTGCCTTTGGATTTGTGAGCGAAAACCATCGGCCTTTTTACCGCAAGAACCAAGTCACCCTTTTTGTGGGCGCGTTGCCTGACCTTTTTGTCGAAAGATCCAGCCATGCGTGCTTGGTAGAGCTCAATGCTTTGGAGTGCCTCGAGCCGTCTCTTATCGAGATTGTCCAGCTCTTGGAGTCTTAATTTGACATTGCTTTCTTGCGTCATGTCATTTTGTAGAGATACCCTTAAGGAAGGAATTTGTACCTCTAAAGGGACAACAGCTTCGCATCCATAGACCAAGGAGAATGGCGTGCTATGGGTCGGTCCTCGAACGGTGGTTCGGTAGGCCCACAAAGCTTCGGATAGTTTGTCGCCCCAGTCCCTTTTGTGGCTAGAGACCGTTTTCTTGAGAATTTTGCAGAGTGTCTTGTTGAAGGCCTCTGCCAGTCCATTCGCCGCCGGATTGTACGGAGTTGAAGGACAACTTTGGATTTTGTATTTGTCGCAGAACCTGTAGAATCTGTGATCACGGAATTGTGGTCCGTTATCATGGACGAATCTTTTAGGTATGCTGAAGCGACAGATGATGTTGGTGCGCAAGAACTGAAGGACTGATGAGGTCTTCATTTCATTGAGCGCAAAAGCTTCTGACCACTTGGAGAAATAATCCGTAGCGGCGAAGATGAAGCGATGACCTTTGCTTGACGGAGGGGAGACAGGACCTACGATGTCCATACCCCAGGCTTCGAAAGGCCATGAAATTGCTGTAGGATGTAGCCATTCTGGAGGCATGTGGACATAGTCTCCATGAACTTGGCATTGTTGGCAGCGTTTAGCAAATTGCATTGCGTCAGCTACCATGGTAGGCCAATAATAACCTAACCTTTTTATCTGATCCTAGAGCTTTGGACCAGCCTGATGAGCTCCATAAAGACCAGCATGCACCTCTTCGAGAGTTTCTTTAGCTTCTTGTTGTGATAAGCAGCGTAGAAGTACTCCATTGTAGGATTTTCTGTAGAGCATCTTTGAAGGAATGTCCAGATGAAAGTTTGGGGTTCGTCTTTGAACACTTACCCGTTCTTTTGGATCTTCAGGCAGGATTCCGAACATAATATAATCAATGAACGGATCCTTCCAGTCGCCGATCGGAGGTCTGAGGATGGAGATCCGACTTCCAACCAATTGGTGGCACTCAGCAACTGCTTGGTGTGTATTGAGGGGAGGGAGAATCCTTCTCTCACACACTGTAACTTGCATGTGTTCTCCTTCTTGGACAGCCATAGAGGCGGCGAGTCCAGCCAGGGCATCTGCACGGATGTTTTCGCCTCTACGGATGTGGGTGATATGACAGATGTCAAATTTTTACCGAAGTGATTGCGCCTTGTTGTAGTAAGGCAACAGATCAGGCTTCCTGATTTCAAATTTCTGATTCATCTGGTTGACGATCAGTTAAGAATCCCTGAAGGCTTCTAGCACTGTGATGCCGGATTCGAGGGCGAGTTCCAATCCTACAATCAGGGCTTGGTACTCATGTTGACACCAAAAATGTCACTATGTCCCTTCAACACCAAAAGCTACATGGAGCCACATCCTGCCATAAATAGGAAGGCGCCACTTCAAGCACCAGATCTTGTCAGAATCAAACAAAAACTACAAGATCCTTCAAAGCAGCCAAAAGAAGGGTACACATGAAGTTTCGGGCCATTTCGACATCATTTGGCCTAACTTCACTCCTCCGACAGCCAGGCAGGAGCTCCCGGCAGCGACAGTGTCGAAGACTTCAAAACTTCGATCAGAGCCTGCGGATGGTCTCAAAATACCTCCAAAAGGCCCCCTGCCAAATTTCAAGTCAAACGGACGACGTTTGACCCTTCATCAACTCTCAGGAAGCAAAAACAGGCCTACCGGCAGCGGAGCACCCCGGAATTATGGCATCCAAATTGGAGCTAATGGATCATCTCAAAATGACTCCAGTAGGTCCCCTGTCAAGTTTTAGGTCAAACGGACATCGTTTGACCTAGTTTCAAAAGCTCGGCATTATCCTCGAGGTGAAATCAAGGCGAGCATTTGCGGGACCCCAAAAGGCTTCAAAACTCAAACCAAAGCCCATGGTTGGTCTTACTTACTACTCAGGAGGCTCCCTGTCAAATTTCAGGTCAATCGGACATCGGTTGACCACAAGTCAAAGCTCGGCATTTCTCTCATGGCGAAATTAAGGCAAGCGTTTGCGGGACCCCAAACGGCTTCAAAACTCAAACCAAAGCCTATGGTTGGACCTATCTACTGCTCAAGAAGCGCCACGTCAAATTTCAGGTCATTCCGACATCGTTTGGCCTAGTTTCAATGCTTGACAAAAAATCGGCAAAACCGCACAACAAAGTCTTCGGCTTTCCAGAAAAATAGGAAACTTTGTGCTCCGATTTGCGCGGCTTCTCGTCCGGTTTTCTTCAAGAGAATCAGGCCAATAAATGAGGGGAAATGTCAGGAAAAATACAGAAGAAAAAAGAATGAAAAAAGATCGAAAAACGGCGAAGAAACGGCGACCGAACGGCGGCCAAAAAAATGGGCCCAAAGCCGGCGACCATGGAATTTCGGCGACCCAAAAAATCGCCGGAAGACCTTTTTTCGGGTCCTTTTCGCGTTTCGAGTTGATTGGCCCCTGTGATTTTTCCAAAATCTGATTTTTCGTGCATGAAATCCGTCGATCTTCGTCAACATCACGGATTCGCCGCCGAAATCATTGGATGATCATTAGATGCCTCGAAATCGCCAACCGGCCGACAAAGAAAGCACACTTTCTGCCCGCCCGATCGTGAAATCGACAGGACAGATGTTGCCGGCACTTTGACATTAATCAATGTCTGAAATTGCATCGCCATCCGGCATCAAAACAACATGTGGAATCCACCGGCAGTCATCGCAAGAAGAATTCCAAAAGACGCGGCGCAGCCCGCGACTCTTCGAGCGACTTGGCGACCAATTAATTGAAGGTAAATGACCTGCTTT
>QPKB01000142.1:0-71599 GCA_003546025.1 Camphora micrantha
CGGCCGGTTGGCGATTTCGAGGCATCTAATGATCATCCAATGATTTCGGCGGCGAATCCGTGATGTTGACGAAGATCGACGGATTTCATGCACGAAAAATCAGATTTTGGAAAAATCACAGGGCCCAATCAACTCGAAACGCGAAAAGGACCCGAAAAACGGGTTTCCCGGCCATTTTTGGGTCGCCGGAATTCCATGGTCGCCGGCGCGACCATGCGCGACCATGGGTCGCCGGCGACCATGGGCCTTGGGCCCATTTTTTGGCCGCCTTTCGGTCGCCGTTTCTTCGCCGTTTTTCGATCTTTTTTCATTCTTTTTTCTTCTGTATTTTTCCTGACATTTCCCCTCATTTATTGGCCTGATTCTCTTGAAGAAAACCCGACGAGAAGCCACGCAAATCGGAGCACAAAGTTTCCTATTTTTCTGGAAAGCCGAAGACTTTGTTGTGCGGTTTTGCCGATTTTTTGTCAAGCATTGAAACTAGGCCAAACGATGTCGGAATGGCTATCGGAGGAGTGAAGTTAGGCCAAATGATGTTGAAATGGCCCGAAACTTCTTGTGTACCCCTCTTTTGGTTGCTTTGAAGGATCTTGCTAGTTTTTGTTTGATTCTGACAAGATCTGGTGTTTGAAGTGGCGCCTTCCTAGTTATGGCAGGATGTGGCTCTATGTAGCTTTTGGTGTTGAAGGGACATAGTGACATTTTTGGTGTCAACAGTTCTTATGAAACCAATGTTGATAGACCAGCCCCCAAGTAAGGGTAGGATTACTTAATGAACCCGTTTGGAGGACCCTTACCTAGAACAGCCTAGCTGTCTCCAAACTCTCGACAAGGCTTTTCTTAGATCAACCTTGATTAAAGAACGCAATCGGTAAAACTTTCGTGTTCTCAAATGCTCCCCCCTTTTTTTTTTTCTGATGGACTCATCAGAGAGAGTGAATGGTCCGTTCCCAATCTGAACAGGGGCTCAAACAATTTCTGCGAGCCCTAAGTCAGAAAGGAAAAGAAAACCAAAATTTCTCAAATTTGGATCCAAAGGAGAGAAGATTTTTTTTGAAAATCTGACAAGTTTGAAATCAGATTTTTTTTTCGAACTCGTTAAAGAGAGCAAACGGTCCCTTTCCCAATCTGAAAACGTGCTCAAACATTTCTGCGGGCACTGAGTCCAAAAGGGAGGAGATCGAGATTTCTCAGATCTGAATTCAAAGAACAAGAGAAGATTTTTTTTTTCGAGAAGGAGAAAGATTGGAAATGGACTTAAAGAAAGAAATTTCCAAAAAAAAAAAATCCCATCCCATGTTTTTTTTTTTATGCAAGATTCAACATTGGCCACCAACTAGAAAGGTGCCAAAGAATCTAAGCTCATGTTCTCAAATGTACGTCATGTCCCACCGGGTGTGCTAGCTTGATGGACCCGATTCTTCCCTCTCTCCCGCTGCCTCCGCCCCGGGTCTTTCGGGGTACGGCGGAGGGGAGGAGAAAAAAAGTAAAGGGTATCAACATCTTTCTTTCTTTTTGTACGGGTATGCCAATTTCACTTTTCTACTTGGAATTTAGAAACGGTGATCCGAAGATCCACCTTCACAAGTAGAAAGGGGAAATGAAACTTTTTCTAGTTTCCCATTGCACACATATTTTAAGAAAAGAGACAAAAGGGTTTTTTTTATATGCCGTGAAAGGCGATTTCATTTGTTGCCGTGAAAGGCGATTTGCAAGTCTTATCCATTATGAAAGACAAGAGTTGTGATTTTTGTCTCTAAAAGAAAAATAAAGTACAATAGAAATCAAGAAAAGGAATCTGACTTCTCATTCGATTGTGGGGACACGTTCAGATCGACTGTCGCGAGTCATGTATGGGCTCCTCCGTCGTCCATGCAGATGAGAACATGATTCTTGGATTCTTGGCTTGGCTTTTTAACCTCAGATTTTTAAAGGACAAAGACCAAGAGAAGGTCTTATATCCGATAAAAAGCTAAGTAAACGGGCTGAAAAGCCACGTTTTAGCCATGTTGGTAGAAGAAGGGAGGTCCTTGGGGGGGTGGCCCCCCAAGGGTGCTTCAATCACCTTTTGGTGGTCTTGCAGCAGAGTTGCAGGAGTTCTGGATTTTCCGGGCAATTCTTTGGACTTCGAGTGAATTTCTCTAGCGATTTCTTTGGATTTCCCCCCCCCCCTCTCTCTCTCTGGGTTTTTCCCTTTGGAATGCCCTCCTATTTATAGGCCTTTGGCAGCCATTTAGGTAGGTTTATGAGCATTGAATGCATTAATGCTCATAATGGGAGGAGTTACAAGTTTTAAATTATTTGTTTTGTAACTCCTTTTTCCTTGAATCTGATTGGCTGATGGAGAATAATGAGCTTTTAATTGCCTTTAATCTCCATCGTGGGAGGAGTTTCATGGCTTTAATGCCATAAATCATTTGACTTGTAACACCCATTTGCTTGCTTTTGATTGGGCCGTCCAAAATAATGAGTTAATGACCGCATTAACTTGTCATAAAAAGGGTCATTTAACCTCATTAATTGGTTGCCAAGTAGCTTGAAGAGTCGCGGGCCGCGCCGCGTCTTTTGGAATTCTTCTTGCGATGACCACCGGTGGATCCACATGTTGTTTGACGTCGAATGGCGATGCAATTTCAGACATTGATTAATGTTAACGTGCCGGCAACATCTGTCCTGTCGATTTCACGATCGGGCGGGCGGAAAGTGTGCTTTCTTTGTCGGCCGGTTGGCGATTTCGAGGCATCTAATGATCATCCAATGATTTTGGCGGTGAATCCGTGATGTTGACGAAGATCGACGGATTTCATGCACGAAAAATCAGATTTTGGAAAAATCACAGGGGCCAATCAACTTGAAACGCGAAAAGGACCCGAAAAAGGGGTCTTCCGGCGACTTTTGGGTCGTCGGAACTCCATGGTTGCCGGCGACCATGGGGCTGGCAACCTTGGGCCATGGTCGCCGGCGACCATGGGCCTTGGGCCCATTTTTGGGCCGCCGTTCGGTAGCCTTTTCTTCGCCGTTTTTCGATCTTTTTTCATTCTTTTTTCTTCTGTATTTTTCCTGACATTTCCCCTCATTTATTGGCCTGATTCTCTTGAAGAAAACCCGACGAGAAGCCACGCAAATCGGAGCACAAAGTTTCCTATTTTTCTGGAAAGCCGAAGACTTTGTTGTGCGGTGTTGCCGATTTTTTGTCAAGCATTGAAACTAGGCCAAACGATGTCGGAATGACCTGAAATTTGACGTGGAGCTCCTTGAACAGTAGATAGGACCAACCATAGGCTTTGGTTTGAGTTTTGAAGCCTTTTGGGGTCCCGCAAATGCTCGCCTTGATTTCACCTCTAGGAAAATGCCGAGCTTTGAAACTAGGCCAAACGATGTCCGTTTGACCTTAAACTTGACAGGGGACCTATTGGAGTCATTTTGAGATGATCCATTAGCTCCAATTTGGATGCCATGATTCCGGGGTGCTCCGCCGCCGGTAGGCCTGTTTTTGCTTCCCGAGAGTTGATGAAGGGTCAAACGTTGTCCGTTTGACTTGAAATTTGGCATGGGGCCTTTTGGAGGTATTCTGAGACCATCCGTAGGCTCTGATCGAAGTTTTGAAGTCTTCGACACTGTCGCTGCCGGGAGCTCCTGTTTGGCTGTCGGAGGAGTGAAGTTAGGCCAAATGATGTTGAAATGGCCCGAAACTTCATGTGTACCCCTCTTTTGGCTGCTTTGAAGGATCTTGCAGTTTTGTTTGATTCTGACAAGATCTGGTGCTTGAAGTGGCGCCTTCCTATTTATGGCAGGATGTGGCTCCATGTAGCTTTTGGTGTTGAAGGGACATAGTGACATTTTTGGTGTCAACATAAGCCACGTCACCAATCTTGCTCACAATGTCATGAGGTCCAATGTATGTCTTTGATAACTTACCTTTCTGCCCAAATCTCAATGTTCCTCTAGTAGGTGACACTTTTAAGAAAACCTTATCTCCTTCTTTAAACTGTAAGTCCCTTCTGTGAGAATCTGCATAACTCTTCTGTTTACTCCATGCTACCTTCAGACGTTCTTGAATCTATTTGACTTTGTCACTTGTCTCACTAACCATAGTCGTTCCATGGAAACTGCGGGTACCAACTTCTTCCCAACAAACAGGTGTCCTACACCTTCTGCCATACAATGCCTCAAAAGGCGCCATCCCAATGCTCGAGTGGTAGCTGTTGTTGTAAGCGAACTCACACAACGATAGAGTTTCATCCCATTGGGTCTTGAAATCCAACACACAAGCACGGAGCAGATCCTCAAGAGTATGAATTATTCTCTCTGGTTGGCCATCTGTTTGTGGGTGATAAATTGTACTAAATTGTAGCCTCGTACCGATAGACTCGTGCAATGCCTTCCAAAATCTCGAGACAAATCAGCTGTCTCTATCAGAAGTAATGGAAACTGGCTGACCATGTCTGCTGACAATCTTGTTGACAAACAATTCTGCTAAAGGTAGCATGTGCATCTTCTTTCCTGTCCTCATCGGGATGAAATGAGCTGACTTGGTGAGACGGTCCATAATATCCTAGATGGCATCATTGCCTTTGCTGGTCCTCGGTAATCCCAAAATGAATTCCATGGTAATGTACTTCCATTTCCATTCCAGAATCTCTAACGGTTGTAACAATCCTGGAGGCTTCTGATGCTCTGCCTTAATTAACTGAGAAGTCATACATCGGAAGACAAACGCTGCTATCTATCTCTTCATATTATTCCACCAAAATTTGCCCTTCAAGTTCTGATACATCTTTGTACTGCCTGGATGCATGGAATACCTCATATTGTGAGCCTCGATCATGATGTCATTCATCAAATCTTCAATGTTGTGCACACACAGACGGTCACGGTAGGACAAAATTCCATCAACAATGCGAAAATCGGGACGATCTACTATATGTTCTGATATTCTGGCCAACTCTGGATCTTGCAACTGACTATCCTTGATCTTTAGAATGAAAGCAGGCTCTGACACTAACATGTTAGCTAATTTTACACCCTTCTTCAGTGGCTGTAAATCTATTCTTAACTCCTCAAATTACTCAAAAATACAAGTGCCACTGAGATTTGCCAAGCCCACTGACCTTCTGCTCAATGCATCAGCGACAACATTACCTTTACCCGGGTGATATTTGATTGGAAAATCATAATCCTTGATGTATTCCATCCATCTTCTCTGCCTCATGTTCAAATCCTTCTGAGAAAACAAATACTGTAAGCTGCGGTGATCGGAGTGAACATCAAATTTCTCTCCATAGAGGTAATGTCTCCACATCTTCAATGTGAAAACAACCGCTGCTAACTCAAGATCATGTGTTGCATAGTTCTTCTCGTGATCTTTCAATTGCCGGGATCCATAGGCCATCACTTTTCCATCTTCCATCAACACACATCCAAGTCCAATATTCGAAGCATCGGTGAAAATGGTAAAACCGCCGCTTCCTGATGGCAAAGTAAGGACTGGTGCTGTGGTTGATCTCTTCTTAAGCTCTTGGAAACTTGTCTCACACTTGTCTGACCACGCATATGGCATATGGCACATTCTTCCTTGTCAACTTCGTCAAAGGTGACGCAATCGACGAAAATCCTTGAACAAATTTCCGGTAGTAGCCTGCTAATCCCAGAAAACTTCTGATTTCTGACAAATTCTTCGGTCTTTCCCACTTTACTACTGCCTCAATTTTGGACGGATCTACAGACAATCCTTCTCTGGAGATAATGTGCCCCAAAAATGGTACTTGCTCTAGCCAAAATTCACACTTATTGAGTTTTGCATACTGCTGGTTCTCTCTCAGAAGCTGCAATGCTACTCTCAAGTGTTCTTCATGCTCCTCTTTGGTCCTTGAGTACACCAAAATATCATCAATGAATACCACTGCAAACTGGTCTAGGTACTCTACAAATATCTTGTTCATCAATGCCATGAACACTGCTGGTGCATTAGTCAATCCAAATGGCATCACTAGACACTCATAGTGTCCATACCTTGTTCGGAAAGCTGTCTTCAGTACATCTGACTCTCTAACTCTCAGCTGATAGTAACAGGATCTCAAATCAATCTTTGGAAAATACGAAGCACCTTGTAACTGATCAAACAATTCATCTATCCTTAGCAATGGATACTTGTTCTTGATGGTCACTTGGTTCAATCTCCGGTAATCAATGCACATTCTCATAGAACCATCTTTCTTCTTGATGAACAATACCGGAGCTCCCCATGGCAAAAAACTAGGTCTTACAAAACCTTTGTCCAACAATTCTTGCAATTGTGTCTTCAATTCTCCCAATTCTGTCGGAGCCATTCTATATGGTGCAATGGAGGTAATAGCTCTATAGTGAAGTCTATCTCTCTAATGGGTGGCGAGCCTGGAATCTCCTCCAGAAAAACATCCAGGAATTCCAAAACAATTGGGATCTCCTCCACCCTTTGGGACCGTTTATCCTCAGTGATAAACGCCAAATAGGCTTCACATCCACATTTTAGAAGTCTATCAGCTTTCAACGCTGAAATAAACCATGTACTAGGATTACTCCCGTCTCCCCGAAACAACACCCCTGCTGGTGTCTCTTATAATTTGAAGGTGAAGGTCTTATGGAAATAATTCATTGTGGCATAATACCCTGCTAACCAGTCCATCCCTAGGATGACATCAAAATCAAACATCTCCAATAATATGAGATTTGCTGGTAACTTTATCTCTCCTATCAGGACTGAACAACTAGGGTAAAAAGTCCTACTTATAACTTCTTTACCTATCGGGGTCGCCACAGGCAAAATGAAATAAAAATCTCTAGCATGCATATCAACCATCTTTGCAAATTTTGGAGAGATAAAAGAGTGAGTAGTGTTAGGAATTTTGTGTATTGCAATTTGATGGATGCATTATCATTTTAGCATCATTCGAATTTTCACACTTGCAATGATTTAGAAAATCTTGAAATCTTGATTTACTCATGCATTGTTTTAAATCTTGTAAATCATATGTTTTATGCATGTTTTGATTGGATGCATTTTAAATTGAAAAGAAGTTTTATAAATCAAGCTAGCCAATAGTTTTAAAAAAAAAAGTTTCAAATCATTTTTGGCTTTGTATGTTTCATGATTTTAAAAGAACTTAGATTGAATTAAAATCATGTTTCCATGCTTGATTTAATGGCCCAAAAGTCCCCACAAGAAAAATCTTTAGAGAATACAATTTTTGGGGAAAAAGGTCCCAGGCCTAGGTCGACCTACATTGTGGCCGGTCGATCGAGCCCATGGACCCGGTCGACCGGCCCACTGCGGGTCGACCGGGAAAGAGCCGTTGTGCTCTTTTTCAAACGGTCAGATTTTTTACCGTTGAAGGACAGGTCGACCGGGCAAGGTACCAGGTCGACCGGGGACTAGCCGTTGGGCATTTTTTTGTATAAATAAAAGCTCATTCCTAAAGAAATTTGAAGGAACAAAGAGGCCCTCCTTGAGATGTTTTGAGGCCAATCAAAGGGGAATGAGCTATGGATGGCTAAGGGACATTTGGAAAGCTAAAGCTTGGTTTCATTGAGTTAAATCACTAAGTAAGCTTTACTTTTCTTAATCATATGTTTTCATGCTTTGCTTTAATTATTGGTAAATCTTTTCTAGCATGATAAACTATGTTTTTTTGTATCCTTAACATGTATATGTTTTGAATTGATTTATTGTTTTGGATGCAACACTTTGATTCAAACCAAGTAGTACTTAAATTGGTATATCTAAGTAAATCATGTTTTTGTAAACATCTTTGAAATTATATGTAAACATGATTCCTATACTTGGTTGAATCTTTGGTTGTTGTTTTCCATCATAAAAAAATCACTTTCAAATCTATCTTATGTTTTGGATTCAACAACTTCACAAATCATATGTATTTTTGTTTTAAAGTTTCACAACTTGCTTAGCTTTGATAGGTATATCATTTTTAAGCTGTATTTTAAGTACATTTAATTTGTCCCTTGATTTCAATCAAATTTATTTTTGTGTTTTACACTTTCAAATGCTTTAAGCATACATATATTAAGTTTCATTGTTAATTTGATTGAAATCCTTATGCATCACATGTTTTGTTCTTAAACTTTCACAACTTGCTTGAACTAGATAAGTAAATCTTTTACAATTTGTTTTTAAACATGTGATTAGCATTCTTACCTCAATCATAAATTTTTTTATGAGCTAAAACTTTTAAAACCCTTTGGCATACATTTATGAGCTTTAATTTTCAAATTGATTGAGGACATCATACATATACATTGTGTATTCATCTTTGCATTCAGTGTGTGTGTGTGTGTGTGTGTGTGAATTAGATTTTCACTTTCATATCCGCCTAATTAAGAGGCATTGTATTGAGCTATAATTGTATCTCCATCAAGTGTATTCTAGACACTACTTAGAGAGATAACCAACCTTTGGTTGTAGAGGTTATTGCTTAGCCTAAGAAAAGCATAGTGTAAAAGGTTATTGCTTGGCCTTGTAAAGCATATTATAAAGGTTATTGCTTAGCCTATTGAAAAGCATAAATAGTGGAAATCCGGTGGGGTGTTGGATCACAAGCCGGTAGTGGATGTAGGCATTGAGGCCGAACCACTATAAATCCTTGTGTTATGGTGTATGCTTTGTGATGATTGTTTTTGTTATCTTCCGCACTTTAGTCCTATATCATCACTTGTGACTAATTGATTTTAAAGAAGTTAGAATTTGGCATAATTGGTCACTAATTAGAAGCTCACCCTATTCACCCCCCTCTAGGGTTCGGATTCATGGACTTACTAGTGGTATCAGAGCGGGTTACTCCTTTATAGGGCTTAACAACCCGGAGTTGATCCTTATCTAGATATGAACCCTAGTGTTGTGTTTTATTGCATATCAGTAAAATGATTTCCTTTTTGATCTAAAATGTTTTTTCCTTCCTAGTGCTTTATTTCCCCAAATAATCTTTTCACCACTCTAAAACTTTTTCGAGTTAAATCTCCAAGAGTTGGTGGGACTTCAAAGTGAATTCTCAAGGACAACCTTATCAAGACCTTAGGTGAATCTTCAAAGGTAGACATTTAGACTATCCTTAAGGCCTTGAACCTCTCTAGACCAACCTATTCTTTTTAGTTATATCAAATTGTTGGTCATGTTACATTTGCATTTTGTTTCTATATAGTCACATCTCTTTAAATGCAATGTTTCTTTGTGATCATTTGATTTTGTCTTCATGATCTTTTAGTTATATCTCATGGTTTTCAAAATCCTTTGATTGCAATATTATCATGATAGATTTGCGTTTTGATCATATAGTTATTTCTCTTGTAGTGCATTTCTATTGATGATCAATTGATTGTGATTACATAAGCTTTCTTAGCTAAGCTTTTTCATGATCAATTGATGTTGGAAAATCATTTGATGTATGTCATAATTAAATATTTTTGGTAAATCAAATGATTTGAAGCAATTTAAGTTTTCCATTGATTTTTAAAGTCATACTTTCAAATGGAAAATTATTGTTTTGCAAAATCAACTTGTATGTGTTTCCAAGTAGTTACATTTTTTGAAATACAAGTTTTATTAAAAAAAAAAAAAAAACTTTGGAAAATGTTCTAAGCTTTATTGGTTATATTTATAGAAGCATTTTCCTTGAATTTATTTCCTTGTGCTTAGTTATGAATATATCATTTGGATGGAAATAAATTTTACAAACAATTTGCATTTTTACTGAACAAAGTCACATTCTTTCAAATGCAAATTGGTTTTGATGTTATGTTTTACATTGCGTGGTTGGGTATGGTCTCATTGATTTGCATATTTTTCTTAACTTTGTATATCTTTTCATTAATGCAAATTGATGTTGTTTATGCTCTTTATAGTAAAATCTTTTGTTTCATGATCATTTGAGATTCAAAAGTACATATGAGTTTTTATATATTACACTCATTTGATATGATCTTCATATCCCTTTCCATTGCATTGTAAGCTTAGTACATTTGCTTGAGTGGAGATTTTGCATGATAGATTAATGGATCACCTTAGATGAATTGGAATTAATCCATTGTTCTTAATAGGTAAACCCATATATGAGATTCATTTTCATCTATATGTGATCTATGATATCCTTCTAACTTCATACCTTCTTGTGCACACATGGTTATATTCTTTGTTGATGATATAGTATGAGTTAGATATTGTTTGTAATTGATCCTCTCTATGCAAATGTAAATGAGTTCCATGTATGGTTGTAATCTTAGTTATATTTGAAGATACCATACTAGAACTCTCAAATCCATCCTTTATGCTTTCTAAGTCATTCTTTTTTATGGATGGTTATGTTGTTGATTCGTGTGTATTTTTCTTATTGGTATCATTCTTTATACATGTCTCAACTTCATAATAGTGTACTTGATCATATGAACCTCTTTGAAATCCATTACTTGTATTTTATAGTTATATCTATTGTTTGATGGATATCTTAGATGTTGAATTCATATGATTTGACACTTTTTAAATTGCATGCATCACCAAGTCTTATTCTTTTATGCAATTTAACTTGTTCATCACAATGCTCATTAGTTATATCATTAAAAGTGATGAATATCCATTAATGATGCTTGATGGAATTTTGTGTTTGTCACATCCTTGCTCTTAATCATGTTTTCAAATTCAATTGGTTTCAATTGGTATAATTTTTTATTGTTGTAATATCCAATTGATGTCATATCTTGAGAATGTGATAGACCATGTACATTGGGTTGAACTTTATAGTTATATATTTTCATTCCATGTCACATTCCATTAGCATCATAATTTTCATGTTTGCCACCTCTCTTGCTCATATAGGTAAATCTCATGACCACCATGTTTATGTGATCATAATATTGGTTGGTTAATAGTTGAGGTTGGCTTCATGTTTGAATTTCATTTCACTCATCTTGCACTTGATAGTCATATTTAAAGATTGGATGAAATGATTTCAAAACTTTCATAGCATATAATTTTCATAGTTAAATTGTTTGATGCTATATTTAGTATGTTGGAAATAGGTGGGCCTCGTGGATGCGATTTCAAAACTTTTGACCCACTTGACTCAGGGATCAAACGTCCATAAGGCCATTAACCATATCCAAGATGCAATCCCTCATACTCATATACCATGTACAGCAATAATACAAGCAACACCATGCAAAATAATCTACAAAAGATAGAGAAGCAGATTATACCTTTACTGCCCAGTTTTGCTCTAATGGAGTAAGAAACTACTTTAGATCTCCAAGACCTTTAGTCTTTCACGCTATGACCCGTACCAGATCTCTTCTCTAAAAGGAGATGGGTGGGATCTCCTAAAGAAAACAACTAGAACCTCTAAAGGAAACTTGAAGAGAACTAGAAGAAGAGAAGTATGTGCAACTCTTGCACAAAGGGGGCTGGGCGTGAATTCCAAGGTTGTAAACGTCCCAGCCCCTTTGTTACTCCTTTTATAGCATTAAGCAACCTCCTTCTCTTGTACTAATTGAAATAGAAGTCTTACTTCTACACAAAATAGTAACATTACTATTACCACTATTAGAAGTCTCACTTCAAATAGAAATAGTAACTTCCTAATTCCTTCATCTTAGAGTTCTAGTAGGATTAGTATCTTTCCAATAACTTGGGCTAGCGTGGGGACCACTAGGGATTCCATAGAAAGCTGGCTCCAACTGGGACACCGTAACCCCACATCTCATGTGCAATCCGGGCCCATGTTAATTACAAATAACACCATTATATAAATGCAATTGCACTCTAGTCTTAGGAATAAATTACAATGAAGACCCTAAACTTCCCGATTACCACAATTAAGTCCCTTTATCAATATCCATGGATTAACTGGACTAAAACTATCCCACCAATTTAAATCCACATCTTATTATCCTTGAGCCCCAATTAATCACAGTGATCATCAGTACCATCCAATTAACTCTTAATCGAGATGGGTGCGCACATACTAATGATAAATCCATTAATTGGCACAAGGGGATAATATAGATAGATTCCATCTTGACCATTGGATGTTCCCACAGTCCTACTACCACGTACCCAAGACACCGAGGTGTTGACCTACAGATGGCCTCACTCATTGGTGACTCAAAGCAAATGAATAGATAGAAACTTGAGTTCATCAATGTCTCAGGATTGAGAGCCTATTGCTAGGGAATTATGAGAGCAAACCTTAAACTCGAGACAGTATTCCATAAGGTGCTTCTCATGGTCCTTCAATACATCCAATGTACCAGCACCGTGATCCAGAATCTTACATTCTGATGATCGAGACAAATCACACTATCTCATAGTGATCAAAGCACTGCAACCTTATCAGATGAGATGCCCAGTCTCATCACCGGTTGTGAAGATGTTTAAGTATAAGATTTGTGACAAATGTCTCCTGTGTGTGGATCTCATCCATACACATATATCACATCTAATATACTAATGGGACCCAGTTCATCTCACGAACCATTTATGTCATATATATTGGTCATGTGCATTAAGTAGTAAAACACCATTCATCTCATGAAAGGAAAGCATGATATTATTGATAAATAAAGAAATTAATCAATTTATTACATCATCTGATGGATTGAGTCCATACAATCTAACATAATAAACCCCATAATATCATGGATAGCTCTAATTTGGATTTTTTCCTAATAGTTATATTCTTTTTAACTCCATGTTAGAGTTATTGTTTTAATAGTCATATCCGTCAATCTCAATTGGTATATTTATTTTATATATATTCCAATTGGTATCCATGATCGCTTTTCTCCATGGCCTTGCTCTTTATACTGGCAATTTGATCATATTGAGCTCTATAGTTATATGTGTCTAATTCTTTCCTTGAAGTTTTTCCTCAATTGGTAAAACCATCTTCTTCTTACTCCAAATAGTTAAATATTTGTCAAAAGTTTGACAAAAGAAGAGAATGGATTGAGGGGGAGTGTAAACCTTCATAGGAAGTATTAGTTTTGATCAAATTGACCTTTGTATTGGCTTTGAACCCTTAGAGACTTCTAACCATATATGATGGCCTGTTAAATATTTCATTTTCGTTTTCTTTTGTTAACAGGCGCTACTAAAAGGTATTATCCTTATCTCATGTGTGTAGGTACCTTTGCAATTTAATGTCAAAGGGGGAGAGAGCAATCAAGTTGTCTAAAGGGGGAGAGTATGTCCATACATCCTAAGAGGAGATATTGTATGATCTTCTACAGGGGGAGAGAATGTATATCTTGCCAAAAGGAGAGAGTGAATGGTCAAAGGGGGACAGTTAAAAGAAGAGAAAGCTTGGGAGCTAAAGAAGATGCTTGGCTATTAAAAAGAAAGCTTGAAGAATGATCAAGCTCCAAGCATCAAAAAGATTGAAGAAAAAGAACTAGAGCCCAAGCTAAGAGAAGAAGCATCCAAGAGATTTCAAGACTTGTCCAGCTTAGGGGGAGTTGAAGACTCAGTGTGTAAATTCGGTGTTGAGTAAGGTTTGCCATCAAATTGCAAAGGGGGAGATTGTTAGGAATTTTGTGTATTGCAATTTGATGGATGCATTATCATTTTAGCATCATTCGAATTTTCACACTTGCATTGATTTAGAAAATCTTGAAATCTTGATTTACTCATGCATTGTTTTAAATCTTGTAAATCATATGTTTCATGCATGTTTTGATTGGATGCAATTTAAATTGAAAAGAAGTTTTATAAATCAAGCTAGCCAATGGTTTAAAAAAAAAAAGAGTTTCAAATCATTTTTGGCTTTGTATGTTTCATGATTTTAAAAGAACTTAGATTGAATTAAAATCATGTTTCCATGCTTGATTTAATGGCCCAAAAGTCCCCACAAGAAAAATCTTTAAAGAATACAATTTTTGGGCAAAAAGGTCCCAGGCCCAGGTCGACCTGCATTGTGGCCGGTCGACCATGCCCATTGCGGGTCGACCGGGAAAGAGCCGTTGTGCTCTTTTTCAAACGGTCAGATTTTTGACCGTTGAAGGCCAGGTCGACCGGGTAAGGTACCAGGTCGACCGGGGACTAGCCGTTGGGCATTTTTTTGTATAAATAGAAGCCCATTCCTAAAGAAATTTGAAGGAACAAAGAGGCCCTCCTTGAGATGTTTTGAGGCCAATCAAAGCGGAATGAGCTAAGGATGGCTAAGGGACATTTGGAAAGCTAAAGCTTGGTTTCATTGAGTTAAACACTAAGTAAGCTTTACTTTTCTTAATCATATGTTTTCATGCTTTGCTTTAATTATTGGTAAATCTTTTCTAGCATGATAAACTATGATTTGTTGTATCCTTAACATGTATATGTTTTGAATTGATTTATTGTTTTGGATGCAGCACTTTGATTCAAACCAAGTAGTACTTAAATTGGTATATCTAAGTAAATCATGTTTTTGTAAACATCTTTGAAATTATATGTAAACATGATTCCTATACTTGGTTGAATATTTGCTTGTTGTTTTTCATCATAAGAAAATCACTTTCAAATCTATCTTATGTTTTGGATTCAACAACTTCACAAATCATATGTACTTTTGTTTTAAAGTTTCACAACTTGCTTAGCTTTGATAGGTATATCATTTTTAAGCTATGTTTTAAGTACATGTAATTTGTCCCTTGATTTCAATCAAATCTATTTTTGTATTTTACACTTTCAAATGCTTTAAGCATATATATATTAAGTTTCATTGTTAATTTGATTGAAATCCTTATGCATCACATGTTTTGTTCTTAAACTTTCACAACTTGCTTGAACTAGATAGGTAAATCTTTTACAAGTTGTTTTTAAACATGTGATTAGCATTCTTACCTCAATCATAAATGTTTTTATGAGCTAAAACTTTTAAAAGCCTTTGGCATACATTTATGAGCTTTAATTTTCAAATTGATTGAGGACATCAGACATATACATTGTGCATTCATCTTTGCATTCATAGTGTGTGTGTGTGTGAATTAGATTTTCACTTTCATATCCGCCTAATTAAGAGGCAGTGTACTGAGCTATAATTGTATCTCCATCAAGTGTATTCTAGACACTACTTAGAGAGATAATCAACCTTTTGGTTATAGAGGTTATTGCTTAGCCAAAGAAAAGCATAGTGTAAGTGGTTATTGCTTTGCATTGGAAAGCATATTATAAAGGTTATTTCTTAGCCTATTGAAAAGCATAAATAGTGGAAATCCGGTGGGGTGTTGGATCACAAGCCGGTAGTGGATGTAGGCATTAAGGCCGAACCACTATAAATCCTTGTGTTATGGTGTATGCTTTGTGATGATTGTTTTTGTTATCTTCCGCACTTTAGTTCTATATCATCACTTGTGACTAATTGATTTTAAAGAAGTTAAAATTTGGCATAATTGGTCACTAACTAGAAGCTCACCCTATTCACCCCCCTCTAGGGTTCGGATCCATGGACTTACAAGTAGAGCCAAGGTCAAAGAAAACCTTAGCTTGAAATCCACAAACGAGAAGTGTACCTTCCGCAACATCTCCTGCTCCCTCTGCATCAGCTCTGTTGACTGCATAGATTTGTCCTCTCTGTTGTGGCATGTTCTGAGCCTGTTGTGGCCTTCGTTGTTGCACATTTCTATTTTGTTGCTGAGGACATTAATTCTGATTTTACCCTTGTTGATGGGCTTGTTGCTGCTGTTGTTGTGGTCTATACTATTGTTGAGGTGCTTGTTGCTGAAGGGGTCTTGCTTGGTTCTGCACAACCACTGCATTTTGAGGTGGTGCTGGACGTTGGGCTCCCTGCTACTGCTGATTCTACCCATTCTGTCTTGGGCAGTCTCTCATCTGATGGTTCAAGGGGCCACATCTGAAGCATGCCCCCGTGATTGTACGACACTGGGCACTCTCGTGGTTCTTCCCACAGTGGATACATACCACTTGGTTCTGCACATTTTGGTCTTGCCTTTGCCTCTTATGGTGCTGATTTCGCTGCTGGTTGTTCTGCTGTTGGGATTGTCCTTTGCCTTGAAGTTTGAGAATCTTGTGGTGGAAATTCTCAAACTTATAAGCCCTCTTGACTGCCTCTTCGAAGGTTGTAGGTGGTACAACCCCCGTAGCATCCCTTTCAATGATGGGATTCAATCCTTCGAGGAACTTTGCAATCTTCTTCTCCACTGTGTCCACTAGCTCTGGAGCATATCTTGATAATCTCTCAAATTTAGTAAGGTATTTGAGGACTGTCATATTTCCTTGGACAAGCTGCTGGAATTTCACTGCCTTCGGTCTCTTGATGTGTGTGGGTACATACTTATCCCCAAACTGCCTCTTGAAGTTTGCCCAAGCTACTGCATCTGCCATGTGCCTGTATTCTTCCTTGACTGTCTTCCACTAAATGTTTGCTGAACCGGTGAAGAGAGATGTTGCAAGCTTGACTCGCTTTCCTTCGGTGCATTGGAAGATCTCGAAGATATCCTCAGTAACTCTAGCCAGTCATCTACAACTAAAGGGTTTTTTGTTCCAAGAAAATCTTTTGGGCCCCTCTTCCTGAACCGTTCAAATAACACATTCGGGTCATGTTGTCTCTAATTGATGACAATAGCAGGTTGAGGTTGGACTGGTTCGGTCTTTCTTTGCAAAACCTCTAACAATTGCATTTGCATATCTGCCAACTCTCTGGCATGATCTTCATCTTTCTTTAGCATCTCTTCTTACAATCTGGCCTGATTCTCATTTGCTGACGCTGTTGGTATAACATGGCTTGCATAATTTGTTGGAATTGATTTTGCATGGTATTATCGGGAATATCTTCTTGGACTGGCCCTGTATGTTCACTGTTACTCGCTATGGGATTGCCATTTAGTGGTCTATTACGAGGTGGCATAATGCTGCAAAATAATTTGTTAGCACATGATAATAAATTAACGGTCACGCATTGCTCACACGATACTAACTAACGAAAATTTTAACGAATTCTCATCACATCCTTAGGATTTCTAGTTTTTTTTAATTGCCTGAAACACGTCTCGCTCTGATACCAGTTTGTCGCGACCCCAGACCGGGTTACCAGGCGGGCCTAATTCGGGATCGGGACGCAATTATGGATATTGATGAATGACATGTGACAGTCCATACTATGAATTTATTTTAACCAAAACGTATACGAGCCGTTAAAAGATGCCACTCGTATACGCGATTTCCCACAGGTGTCCGCGGTGAGGATATCACAACAACATGAATATTTCTTTTAAATGCAGAAGGTCCAGCAAATCCAATTCATACATTTATGTCTAAGATAGCACAATTGATAACATATTTATTACCAATATCAAAATGAGCAATGATCAATAGCTATACCCCAAAAGAAAGCTAAAGTTTATATCAAGATCACTTAATTACATTTCCCAAAAATAAAGGCCAACAAAGGCCAATATAATCAAAGTATCAAATTCTCAAAAAGAGTGGTTAGTCCAACCCATGATGTTACGCAACTCGGGCAACCGAATGTCTAAACGACATCATCGGCGTGCCACTCTACTAAACGCTGCGGTTCACCGACCACCTCCTCAAGCTCCGCCACAAGGAAACCGACAACGGGACCTGAGTACCAAAGCAAAGCGTCAAACACAACAGTTTGGTAGGTGAGTGAAAAGATATAACAGTAATAGAAATTACCTGAGAAAACATTTAAACCCTCTAAAAAAATAATTCTCATAAAACAGAATAATCATTTACTGGAAAACAATATGTAATATAAAACATGTAACGTATCCAAGAAAATCGGGAAACAAGCAAGATGGCAACCACACGAAGTTTGGTCCTCTATCACCGAAGTGACATGAGCATATCGTGATGTTGATCTCAGTCACCGAAGTGAGGAGATACAACATAAGTAACATATACATCATAATAATACGGGACATGACCACGGTAGCGAACCGGGCATCGGGAACCACAGTAGCAATCTGCGGCATCGGGATAAGACCACAGTAATAACCGGGTAACGGGATCCAAACTGCATCTGGCGGGATGGGAGGGGGATCTCCAAGTTGGTGGATCAAACCGACAAGGCAATCAAAGCTTAGTGGTGCCGACTCATAGGTCAAGTGACATAAAACAAGACATGTACAAAATTCATCTGATGCACTTATATAGACGGGCGGAACGGGGTGCTCGAAGGCACAAATGTCATTTCAAACGGGAAGTGCATATCGGGACTAACAAAATGCTATAATTGCAAATTCAGTATTTTCGGGAATGGTAAATCATAAATCATGAATTACGGGACAAGTATCGGGATTCGAAATTCGATCAAGGTGAATAAGGGTCCCGTATGTCAATTTCAATATAAATTGGTACTCCTTGAGTTTGGAGACATTCCGGGCTCCTTATACACCTTAGGATTTCCTTAAAGCTTCAAATGAATCTTTGTGCTACGGTTTCTTTCTCAAACGGACTCAGTACATATCTCCAGGTGAATAGTCCCCATCATTATCTAAAAGGGAGTACAAATGATTGGGAACAGAACCCTCTTTGTTTCCCATCATTTTAGAATTTCTGTGTAAATTTCGGTCAGATGGCGGTCAGCCGCCGATGGGTTCGGCAGCTAGCCGCTGGCTAACCGCGAGGCTGACCACGGATTTCTGGGTAGCTACTGGAAAAGTAATCGTGACAGCACGGTTAGCTGGTGGTTAGCCGCCGGTGGGTTCAGCGGTTAGTCGCTGACTAACCGCGAGGCTGATAGCGGATTCTAGGCGAAGATGTGCTCTCTGGAAATGTGACCGCAATGGTTCGGTCAGCTGGCGGTTAGCCGCCGGTCACCAGGCGGCTAGCCGATAGGTGACAGCTGGCTACTGCCAGGTGAGGAAAAACCCCACTGTGTCCAGATTTTGAGCTCATTTCTCCCTCAAACCATTTCCCTTCATTCCCATTCAACTTCGTACAATAAAATGAGCTAAAAATGCTCCTTCAATACAACATTCAACACTTCCTCCATATCAAAACTTTCACAACCAACTATCCATTCACTTTCTTCTTCAACTCTTCAAACCATAGGAGAGGAGAAATCCACCAAACACAAGCATTCAATTAAGCCATGAAAAGCAATAAATGAGAAACCATAATTGTCACGCCCCCGGACCGAGGCCCAGATAATAAAGTCCTTAATCCGGGGAACGTGGCGGGACGGGCCAGAAAATTTTGCCCGTACGCGCTAATTATTTTCCCACAGGATTCCGCGGTGAGGATTTCAGACGGTCCATCACAACCAAATAATTAGTTTCACAACGAATAATCATATGCGGAAACATGTAGCAAAATAAAAATCATATGTAACATAAGGTAATTGCACAAATTTAGTATCAAAAGAGGAATATATACATAAGAGCGTAGCCAAAAGTTATGATTGAAGTTGTGAGGATCAAAAGTAATTTAAGTTATACATCCCAAACAAGGCCAACAGAGGCCATAAACAAGACCCAAAATAAAAGTCATTCCCCAAAAGATGTTGTCGAAGCTCCAGACCAATCATGTCGTCTATATGACATCATTTGGCTGCCACTCATGTTCCACCTGAGGTCCTATTGCCTCCTACGCACACTCCGCCTAAAGGGTTGCGGGTCTGACATCTGACAGCAAATAAAAGAATATCAGACACGACGGTCTGGCAGGTGAATAATACAGACAAGATATACAAGTTTTATGACTACCACGTTTAAAATTATAAGATGCAATTGAAATGAAACATACGTAAAGAGTAAATCGAATAAGCTATTTCTGTACAAATAAAAGAATTTCATAATTTAAATATTGTAAGCTCGCTGATAATTAATCAAATTATTGGCAAACCACATTTAGCTAAATTCTCCTATTGCCGAAGTAATAAGAGCACACAGACAGAAACCGTTGCTATATAAAATGGCCGGAACAAATAATCGTTGCCATATGAGATGGCCGGAACAAACAGACAGAAACCGTTGCCACTACCCATGGGACCGGAAAACAGAACCGTTGCCATGGTCGGAGCAAACAAACAAAATCCAAACTGCAGTTGACAAATAATTTTAAAGATTCCAAGCTGGGTGATCAGCCCAACTAGGTGACCTAAGCTTAGTGGTGCCTTTCCAAAACCTGAATTGAAATAAATCAAATCATAATGATACTATCAAAATCGATAAGATGAACTACTCCGAACAAATACAAATGGACAGAGTTCAACAATTCAAATGAGTAGTCTTACCGATAATTTCAAACGTAACAAACCGATCAATTTAGTTTCAAAATGATTTATAAGAAGATTCATAACTAAATTCGCAAATCTGGGATGAGGTGACACATAATGGTTGATTGCTTTCCCGATGATTGTCTCATTACACACTTTATGTCACAACGTCGGTCTATAAAACATAGTTTGGTGCCTCTGAAGATCTCCGATGTCTGAGACACAAAATGTCTAGTGAGACTGACCTCTATTCCTCATTTGAATATCGTATGATAGTATAGTTTGAATGTCTCATTCACTTCCATGAAGCCTTTTAGAAACCATACTCCTCAATTGATCATCAATAGGGCGCAGAAAAACACCCTGAAGGTGTACCTAGGTTCGCTCGAGCGGATGAAGGCTCGCTCGAGTGGACCCTCCCAGAACTTCCTTTGCTCGAGCCACCAAAATGTTCGCTCGAGCGGACGAGCTTCTGTTTCAAACTTCGTCGGACATCATCAGGTTCGCTAGAGCGGATGAGTGTTCGCTCGAGAGAGCCATTCCAGAAATGTTTTCGCTCAAGCTGACACAGAGTTCGCTCCAGTGGACAGGTTTCTGCAATGTCTTTCAATAGACAGTGGCTTGTTCGCTCGAGCGACCACCAGGTTCGCTCTAGCGAACAGCTCACTGGCTGTTTCGCCCAGTGCAGAATTTCTGCTACTTCCTCAAAAATTCCTTCCTATCCTTCTTCTTCATTCCATTCCCTAATTTCTCACCTGAACATCTGTACTTCTCATGGCTGAAATTACACTCCATTCAACCACAACTATATATCAATCCATTCCATTTATCAATTCTGACATGAACGTAGTTTCTTAATTTAAGAAAACACAAAACTTTGGGATTCAAGAGCTAATAATTCAGGAATTTTAAATGAACAAAAGGGCTCAGTTTGCTGAAATAACCATTTACAAGGATCAAAGCATCACCCATGATTCAACCAATTTCAAAATTTAAATCAACTGAATTTATAGAGGAGATATCACTTAAATTGCATGTATTCCTTATCTAGATTTTTCACTTGCCTCAAGTCCAAATGAGTCTCAAAACACTTTAATAACTCCTAGCTCAGCTCAACTCCAACCTACACCAAAAACCCCATGGAAAACCACTAAAATCCACAAAAAATTGGAAAACAAAAGAGTTCTCCATGAAAACCCTTGCATGCATGAAAATGGGCTTCCATAGGATCAATCAAGCTCATTGACGCAAGGAGGATGCCATTGCTTACCTCTAGGTGTTTCAATTAAAAAGAAAGGCTTGAAGGAGAAGAAGGTTCAGCTGAGATTCCTTTGAAAAGAGTATCGATGGAAAGCTAAGAGGAAGGAGAAGAGATTGGTGTGATCAAATCTCCATTTTCCACTAAGGAGGAAGGACATGCAGAAGAGAGGAGATGACTGGAAGGAGAAGGAGAAACTCTCCTAGCTGTGATGGTGTTGCAGGAATGAATGAAGGAGGAAACCCAACGTGGGTTTGGCTTAAGTCAAATGGATTGTGGGCCCCAATGGCCCATAAAACTTCACATGGCTGGATCTATCATTTGTGGGTCCCGAATGAAGTTGATGAAGAAGGGAAAAATGATCATTAAAAATTCTAGTTTTCAAAAAGTATATTTTCCTCATGATTTTCAAATTTCAAAATTTATGCACAGATTTAGTGTAAAATGACTGATTTGCCCTTTTTCTCGAAAAAAGTGATTTATGGGTTTCAAATGCAAACGGAACAATATATGAAAGTTGTTGGGATCAAAATAAAAAATCCAAAAATGTCGAAATCCATATGTTTTCAAATCAAATAATTCAAATAAATCAAATCCCCTCTCTAACACGCGTCACACGGGTCACCCCGAGCCCGGTCAAACAAAACACAACGCGCTCAAAATTCCTCAAAGCTATTCATAATTCAAATCTAACCAAAATTCTAAGCTAATCATCCCCATAATCCCACTTTGAGACTAATCACAGTTAAAATAATAATAAATTATACTAAACCTGGGTCGGGGCCTGACAATAATGTCACATTTTCAATCGTTAAATGAGCTAACAAATTGCATGAGCATTTATTTCAAAAATTCAATGCAAGTTTAGAATGAATAATGAAATTATATACATTTCTCATAAAAACCATTGAAAGCTTATAAATATCAAATCATCCACTTGCCTTAGGTACAAGCTTAGCAAAAAGATCCCTAATAACTCTCTGAAGCTCAAAATGAACAATCTCTACAAAAACCCCCAAAACAAACCCTAAAATGGGTCAAAACAATGAAGAAGAAGAGAGAACTCACAATAACGAAAATGGAGCTTCTCAAGGGCTAGAAGAACACAAATCTAGAAGATTGGAGGGGGAACTTACTTGTAGAGTCTTCAAAAACACAAAGTTAGCTCAAGGAGGGTCTTGAAATGGGTGGTTTCTTCCACAAATGCTATCAATGAAAAGCTCTCAATGAGAGGAAGAGAGTGATGGTCTTCATTTCTCAAGAGATGTAAGAGTTGGTCGTGCTTTGATGATGGAAAAGCAAGAAGAAGAAAAGGGAAGTGAAGAAAACCCTAGGTTGGTTGCTTGGGCTGGAAAAGGAGAAAGGAAGGAGATGGGTTCCTTTTATAAGCAAATGTGAGTGGGCTCCACCACTAGAAAACTTGGAAGGGTACAATCATGGCTTTTGGGATATCAGATGAATTCGTCGAAGAAGAGGAAAGTGATCGTCGAAATTTCTAATTTCCAAAAAGTAATTGTTTCGTGGGTTTCTGAAATATCAAATATTGGGTACAAGTTTAATGTAAAAAGACTGTTTTTCCATCAATGCAAGGAAAGTCAGGTTTTGGGATTTCGAATCGGGACGGGATCAACATGAAAGTTGAAGAGATTAACAATACAAGCAAAATGGGATAAAAATAGAATTTAATGGAATTTCAAAAAATCCCCCAAGTAAACGCAAAGTCTTAAAAGGAACCCCCAAAGGGCCCCACTAATCACAAAGGCACTCAAAATTCCCCAAAACTATTACAAAGCTATTCTAATCCCAACTTAGTCAAAATACACTAATCACGCTCAAGACTAACACACAACTTAATTAAAACTAATCGAGGTCTCTCGGGTAGGGGTCTTACATGGACTATAAACGACTTCCCTGCATATGGTAACTAGTCTAGGTGGAGTACCAAAGGGTACAAGGCTTGTCCCACTTGTAATGAAGACTCCTTATCCGTTAGGTTGAGAAGGAAGATTGGTTACACGGGCCATAGATCTTTCTTGCCTAAGCGGCACACTTGGCGATGTAACAAGGACTTTAATGGAAAGGTGGAGAATCGAGTGAAGTCATTGGAGTTGTCACTGGTGGAAAAGGTAGAGGCACAATTGGAGTGGCTTCTAGATACAAGGTTTGGGGAGAACTCTAACAACAAAAAAAGACCACGTGACCCTGAAGACTTGAACTGGACAAAGAAAAGCATTTTTTATGAGCTACCGTACTTTAAGAAACTAAAGCTTCGACACAACATTGATGTTATGCGCATGGAGAAGAATATATGTGAAAGTCTGCTCTGCACAATGGTGGGCTTAGACAAGAAGAGTAAGGACACAGAGTATGCCTGTCAGGATTTGCCAGATATAAACATCAGGTAAGAATTGCATCTATGAAAAAGAAGCAATGGAACACAAAAGAAACCCCGTGCGTCCTACACATTAGGCCCGAAGGAGAAAGATGGTTTTTATCAATATTTAAAATCAATAAAGTACCCAGATGGCTATGTTACGAACCTCTTGAGGTGTGCGACCTCAAAGAATGGGAGATTAGCTGGCCTGAAAAGCCATGACTGCCATATTCTACTACAGCGTCTCTTTCTGATTGGTATGCATGGGTATGTGAACAAAGAGATATGCACAACACTATTTGAGCTGGGTAGCTTCTTCGAGGACATTTGCTCAAAGACTTTGAAATGGAGTCATGTGGAAGAATTGGAAAATAAGATAGTCCCCATATTGTGTAAGTTGGAAAGGATTTTTCCACCCACATTTTTTGATGTGATGGTCCATATATTTGGCAGTACATTTACCGCGTGAGGCTATGCTCATTGGACCGGTGCAATATCGATGGATGCATCCAAACGAGAGGTGATTCCCTTTGTCATTCTTTAAATTGTTGATGTTAGATTATATGGACTCAATCTATCAGATGATGTAATAAATTGATTAATTTCTTTATTTATCAATAATATCATGCTTTCCTTTCATGAGATGAATGGTGTTTTACTACTTAATGCACATGACCAATACATATGACATAATGGTTCATGAGATGAACTAGGTCCCATTAGTATATTAGATGTGATATATGTGTATAGATGAGATCCACACATGGGAGACATGTGTCACAAATCTTATACTTAAACATCTTCACAACCGGTGATGAGACTGGGCATCTCATCTGATAAGGTTGCAGCGCTTTGATCACTATGAGATAGTGTGATTTGTCTCGATCATCAGAATGTAAGATTCTGGATCACGGTGCTGGTACATTGGATGTATTGAAGGACCATGAGAAACACCTTATGGAATACTATCTTGAGTTTAAGGTTTGCTCTCATAATTCCCTAGCAATAGGCTCTCAATCCTGAGACACTGATGAACTTAAGTTTCTATCTATTCAATTAACTGTATTGCATTTATATAGTAGTGTTATTTGCAATTAATGTGGGCCCGGATTGCACATGAGATGTGGGGTCGCGGTGTCCCAGTTAGAGCCAGCTTTCTATGGAATCCCTAGTGGTCCCCACGTTAGCCCAAGTTATTGGAAATATACTAATCCTACTAGAACTCTAAGATGAAAGAATTAGAAAGTTACTATTTCTATTTGAAGTGAGACTTCTAATAGTGGTAATAGTAAGGTTACTAATTTGTGTGGAAGTAAGACTTCTATTTCAATTAGTACAAGAGGAGGAAAGGAGGTTGCTTAAAGCTATAAAAGGAGAAGCAAGGGGGCTGGGACGTCCATACGCTTGGAATTCATGCCCAGCCCCCTTATGTGCAAGAGTTGCACATCTCTCTTGATCTTCTAGTTCTCTTCTAGTTCCTTAGTTTTCTTGAAGGGTTTTCTCTTGAAGTTTCCACCAGTCTTCTTGAGAAGAGAGATGTGATACGGGACATAGCGTGGAAGATTAAGAGGTCTTGGAGATCCTAAGTTGCTTACAAAGAAAGAGTTTCTTCAACTAGCAAGTCTTCTTCTCCATTAGAGCACAAACAGGCTCCAAAGGTATAATCTGCTTCTCTATTTGTTGTAAATTATTCTGTTGCATGGTGTTGCTTGTTTTATTGCTGTAAATGATAGATGAGTATGAGGGATTGCATCCTGGATATGGTTTGTGGCCTTATGGTACCTGATCCCCGAGTCAAGTGGGTCAAAAGTTTTGAAATCCTATCCACAAGGCGCACCTATCCTTTATACCAAATTTTTTGGTCCGGGGGCGATGCCCCCTGGGCCCCCGCGAGCTCGACCCCGCCGGGGGACACTCCCGGATCCCCTCTGCGAAGCGCATATTATATAGAAGTGGCAACATGATTTTGTGAGTTGTATGAGATACTAACTTGTTGTCCTCTCCATATGGTCCACAAGTTTTACTTTCTTTTATATGGTTATTAGTTTATTTGTGGTTAAGTGTAAAGGGCATCATGGTTTCCCGTGAAAGGGCAAGGCGTGATGAATTTCCCTATAGCCCTTTTACTTCCATGTTTAGATTACCATGTAAGCCTCATCCTTGAGGCATAGGAATTTATGTAATTTTCATTAATTTGTAAATTCTGGTGATGTCCAAGACGAAGAAGGAAAGTGAAGTTGGACTCCTAATCAAAGAGTTTGAAGATTACCAAAAGAGTTTTGGAGATGCCCAAAGAGTTTGTGGAATCCCAAAGTTTTGAAAAGTCTAGTAGTCCAAGAAGTCTATTCCGCTTGGGCCATGTGGAGGAGATGACTAGTTTCTAATTTTAGCACTTTCTATTTGTGGATGTTGCTTGTTTTAGAATGTTTCCAAATCTGATCCAAACATAGCAGTTTCTAAAATTGGTCAAATCAAATTAATTTTTGGAAAGAGTTTTAATTAGAGTTGGTGGGCCCATGAGATGGATCCATTGGTAACACTAATTTAAGAAACTGGACTTTCCATAAAATAACTTGACTTGGAACCAATCATTGGTCATATCATGAGATGATTTGATATGTGGGCCCATATACCTATAATGAAATCCTCAATTCTAAAATATTAAGTGGGAGCGGGGCATTTATATTTAGAAATCCCCATGGTTTTCCACCATAGGTCCATTGTAAGGAAAGTATTAGCCTCGCGCCATCTTGAGAATGGTCATTCCCTACGGAGGGCTTGTATTTGTCTAGTTATTAGATATGGATCTCCTATGGATAGTGTTGGTGAGACGGGGCGGGGGCCTACTCCCCAAGGAGGAGCTACCCGCAACGGTTGTCATGCAATGCTAGTTGGTGGGTCACACTTAACTAAAATAATGATGTAGCATCGCCAAGGATTTGCCTCATGTATTTTAGAAACCGAAGCCAATCGGAAGTCATACATTATTTGGTATGAGATACCTAGATAATAATGAATGATGAGGATCATAGATAGTTAGTCTTTATCTCTATATTGACCAACTTTGATCCGCACCAATCTAGGTGGTATTTGCACTCCCCAAGGAGGCATATCCCGGGGATTGAGATTCCGATGTATTCTAAATTTTGTGGTTATGAGGATTCCTACATAAATTTGGTAGAATACTAAACCCTAATGTCATTTAAATTCATTAATTGAATGTATGGTTATGTGCTATAGTATTTCAAGCATGAATTCGAATACTTTCAATCCACTTGCGACTATCCTCAACCAGAATAAGTTGGTGGGATCCAACTATGTAAAGTGGAAACGGAACCTGGATATAGTCTTGACTGCTTCAGGATATAAATATGTCCTTACCAAAGCCCCCCTTGATGAGCCTAGCCTGGATGCAGCAGAAGGAGAAAAGGAACTTTACACCAAATGGGCCAAAGACGATGATATGGCCAGATGCTACATTCAGGCATCCATGTCTAGTGTTTTACAACACCAACATCAATCCTATAAGACTGTATACGATATTATATCGAACTTAAAGGAGATGTTTGCGGAACAGCGCAGGCCTACTAAGCAGGCAGCTATGAGGGTGCTCAGTAGCACAAAGATGGCTGAAGGTACATCAGTACAGGAATACATGTTGAAAATGATGGGCTCATTAAATGAGTTAGATGTATTGGGAGCTGCGATTGATGCAGAATCACAGATTGACATAATCCTTGAGTCACTGCTAGAGTCATTCAACAATTTCAAGGTTAATTATAATATGAATAAATGAATCTTACCCTGGTTGAGCTGTCTAACCAACTTGTAGTGACTGAAGGAATTATGAAGAAGAAGCCAACTGCCCTAGTGACAGAAAAGTCAGATGCCAAGTCCAAGCTGAAAGGCAAAGGGCGGAAAGGCAAAAAGAAATCAGTTCTGAAGGGTCCTAAGGTGGAGAATGGTCCTAATGGTGGCGTGGCCAAGGCTAAGGGTGCAGGGACAAAAGGAAAGTGTTTCCATTGTGGTAAGACAGGACATTGGAAAAGGAATTGTCCATAATATCTGTCTAAGAAGAAGACCTCAGGTATGATTGAGTCACTTATTTCTGAAGTTAGTTTTGCAACTGGTACTTCGGATTCTTGGTGTGTGGACTCCGGGGCAACTAATCACATATGTAATACGTTGCAGGGGTTCAAGGAAACTAGGAGGCTTAGTGACGGAGAAATCATTGTCAACCTAGGATCTGACGCTAAGGCGAAGGCTGTTTCAGTGGGAGTCATTACTTTATGTTTTTCAAATAATAAGTTAGTTTTGTCAGATACATTATGTGTACCGTCTTTACGACGGAATTTAATTTCAGTTTCTAGTTTGGTGGATAAAAGTTATTCTATTACTTTTGGTACTAAAGTTCTCATAAAGAGGAATGGTACTTTTGTATGTTCTGGCAAGGTAACCAATGGGCTTTATTTGTTAACTCCCACGATGTATGAGATACATGATACTGAGACTAATAATAGACCATCATTAAAGAGGAAATCACGTTCATCTAATCCAACAAAACTTTGGCACTTGAGGCTAGGTCATATAAACCTAAATAGGATTGACAGGCTAGTGAAAGGTGGTATCTTGCCTTCATTGGTGGTAGAACCATTGCCTGTTTGCGAGTCCTGTCTGGAAGGCAAAATGACCAAGAGACCCTTTTCATCTAAGGGCAATAGGGCCAAAGATTTATTGGAATTAGTGCATACTGATGTGTGTGGACCCATTAATGTCAGGGCCAGAGGAGGATATGAGTACTTCATCACTTTCACAGATGATTACTTAAGATATGGATACATATACCTTATGCACCGCAAGTCCGAGGCTTTTGAAAAGTTCAAAGAGTTTAGAGTGCAAGCGGAAAAGCAATTACGTAAAAGTATCAAGACTCTTCGATCAGATAGAGGAGGCGAATATCTCTCTGCTGATTTTATGGGATACTTATCAGAGAATGGGATTCTATCCCAGTTGTCTACTCCTGGTATGCCTCAGCAGAATGGAGTAGCAGAAAGAAGGAACCAGACTCTTTTAGATATGATTTGGTCTATGCTGAGTTTATCAGGATTGCCTATATCCTTTTGGGGATACGCCTTGGATACTGCGATGTACATACTAAACCTCGTACCATCTAAGTCTGTACCTAAGACTCCCCAGGAGTTGTGGTTCGGGCGAAAGCCTAGTCTGCGGCATTTACACATTTGGGGTTGTCCGGCACATGTGTTGAAGGTTAAGACGGATAAGTTGGAATCGAAGTCGGAAGTATGCACGTTTGTAGGATATCCTAAGGGAACTAAAGGATAGTTATTCTATAATCCCAGAGAGCAGAAAGTGCTGGTGAGCACCAATGCAGTTTTTCTAGAAGAAGAATATATGATGAACCGGAAATCTTTAGAAAAGGTGACCTTGGAAGAAATTCAAGAGCAATCAATTCCAAAATCCAAGTGAGACCGAACTTGAGGAAGAACCACCCTTACCAGACCCAGTAGTTACACTAGTGCCTCGTCGTAGTGGGAGGATTGTCAGGCCTCCTGACAGGTTCTCGTTCTTGGGAGAGTCTTACGAAGCAGTCCTGGAAGAACCGGAACACGATCCCTGTAACTATGGTGAAGCAATTAATGACATAGATTCGGGACGTTGGCAAGATGTTATGAAAGCTGAGATGGAGTCTATGTACTCCAATCAGGTCTGGAGAATTGTGGACTTGCCTGCCAATATTAAACCTATTGGGTACAAGTGGGTCTACAAGAAAAAACGAGGACCAGATGGTAGAGTGGAGACCTTTAAGGCTAGGCTTGTTGCGAAAGGATATACTCAGAAAGAGGGTATCGATTATAAGGAAACCTTTTCGTCGGTAGCCATGCTCAAGTCCATCCAGATACTCTTATCCATTACAGCTCATCTCAATTATGAGATTTGGCAAATGGATGTCAAGACAGCGTTTCTAAACGACCATCTTGAGGAAGACATCTATATGGTGCAGCCAGACAGTTTTGTGGCTGAAAACCAAAAACAAAAAGTTTGCAAGCTGCAGAAGTCCATCTACGGATTAAAGCAGGCATCCTGAAGTTAGAACATCCATTTTGACCAGGCAATCAAGTCATTTGGTTTTTTGTCAAAATCCGGATGAGTCATGTGTGTATATGAAAATTGAAGGTGATAGGGTAGTTTTTCTGGTTTTATATGTCGACGACATCCTTCTTCTGGGGAAAGACATATGAATGTTGCCAACAGTAAAAGTTTGGTTGGCCAAGACTTTTGATATGAAGGACTTCGGAGAAGCTAGCTACATCCTAGGGATCAAACTCCATCGAGACCGAAAAAATAGGATGATTGGCTTATCTCAGGCTGCATATATAGATAAGGTACTAGTACGGTTGCTATGCAGGACTCCCAGAAGGGTATTACACCTTTCAGGCATGGAGTGCACCTTTCAAGGACCAGTGTCCCAAGACACCTGAGGAAAAGGAGCATATGAGGTCGATACCATACGCTTCAGCTGTTGGTAGCCTCATGTATGCTATACTATGTACTAGACCGGATATCTGTCATGCAGTGGGCCTAGTCAGCAGATATCAGTCTAATCCAGGACGGGAACATTGGACTGTTGTAAAATGTATTCTCAAATACTTGAGAAGGACTAGAGATTACATGTTGATTTATAGCACTGATGAGCTCATTCAAGTCGGATACAAAGATTCTGACTTCATGTCAGATAAGGATTCTAGGAAATCCACTTCTGGTTATGTATTTATGCTTGGTGGCGGAGCAATCAGCTGGAGGAGTATAAAACAGGAATGTACCGCTGATTCCACCTCGGAGGCTGAATATGTAGCGGCTTGTGAAGCAGCGAAGGGGGCAGTATGGCTCAAGAGATTCCTTATGGAACCTTGGGTGGTACCTTTAGCAGAACAGCCGCTCACAGTTTACTGTGACAGCAGCGGGGCAGTCGCTTAGTCCAAAGAGCCCAGAAGCCATAAAAGCCAAAAGCATGTACAGAGGAAGTATCATTTAGTTAGAGAGATTGTGCAGAGAGGTGATATAGCTATTACCAAGATAGGCTCTGCAGACAATCTGGCAGATCCCTTTACTAAGCCTTTGACTACTAAAGTCTTTGAGCGGCAAGTAGACGGGATGGGCATGAGATGCAACCCTGACTAGCATTGAACCCAAGTGGGAGATTGTTAGATTGTATGGACTCAATCCATCAGATGATGTATGAAATTGATTAATTTCTTTATTTATCAATAATATCATGCTTTCCTTTCATGAGATGAATGGTGTTTTACTACTTAATGCAAATGACCAACACATATGACATAATGGTTCATGAGATGAATAGGGTCCCATTAGTATATTAGATGTGATGTATGTGTATGGATGAGATCCACACACGGGAGACATATGTCACAAATCTTATACTTAAATATCTTCACAACCGGTGATGAGACTGGGCATCTCATTTGATAAGGTTGCAACACTTTGATCACTATGAGATAGTGTGATTTGTCTCGATCATCAGAATGTAAGATTCTGGATCACGCTGCTGGTACATTGGATGTATTGAAGGACCATGAGAAACACCTTATGAAATACTATCTCGAGTTTAAAGTTTGCTCTCATAATTCCCTAGCAATAGGCTCTCAATCTTAAGACATTGATGAACTCAAGTTTCTATCTATTCATTTGCTTTGAGTCACCAATGAGAGGCCAACTGTAGTTCAACACATCGATGTCTTGGGTACGTGGTAGTAGGACTGTGGGAACATCCAATGGTCAAAATGGAATCTATCTACATTATCCCTTTGTGCCGATTAATGGATTTGTCATTAGTAAGTGCGCACCCATCTCGATTAAGAGTTAATTGGATGGTACTGATGATCACTGTGATTAATTGGGGCTCAAGGATAATAAGATGTGGATTTAAATTGGTGGGACAGTTTTAGTCTAATTGATCCATGGATATTGATAGAGGGGCCTACTTGTGGTAATCGGAAAGTTTAGGATCTTCATTGTAATTTATTTCTAAGACTGGAGTGCAATTGCATTTATATAGTGGTGTTAATTGTAATTAACTGCGGGCCTGGATTGCGGTGTCCCAGTTGGAGCCATCTTTCTATGGAATCTCTAGTGATCCCCACGCTAGCCCAAGTTATTGGAAAGATACTAATCCTACTATAAATCTAAGATGAAGGAATTAAAAAGTTACTATTTCTATTTGAAGTGAGACTTCTTATAATGGTAATAGTAAGGTTACTAATTTGTATGGAAGTAAGACTTCTATTTCAATTAGTACAAGAGGAAGGAAGGAGGTTGCTTAAAGCTATAAAAGGAGAAGCAAGGGGGCTGGGACATACACACTCTTGGAATTCACGCTCAGCCCTCCCTTTTGTGCAAGAGTTGCACATCTCTTCTAGTTCTCCTCTCGTTCTTTGAGTTTCTTGAAGAGTTTTCTCTTGAAGTTTCTATCAGTCTTCTTGAGAAGAGAGATGTGATACGGGACATAGCGTGGAAGACTAAGAGGTCTTGGAGATCCTAAGTTGCTTACAAAGAAAGAGTTTATTCAACTAGCAAGTCTTCTTCTCTATTAGAGCACAACCAGGCTCCAAAGGTATAATCTGTTTCTCTATCTGTTGTAGATTATTTTGTTGCATGGTGTTGCTTATTTTATTGCTGTACATGATAGATGAGTATGAGGGATTCCATCCTGGATATGGTTTATGGCCTTATGGGTACTTGATCCCTGAGTCAAGTGGGTCAAAAGTTTTTGAAATCCTATCCATGAGGCCCACCTATTTCCAAACAAAACCAACTTAGATCTCAAGGGTCTCCAGAAGCAACAGATTCATTGTGGGCATTGGCAATTGCTCCTAGTTGTATGGTGCATCAATACTCGGGTTATAGGGTTAATGGTGTCCGGTTCTTCACCATAACGGGGTGGTCATCAAGGGGGACCACAATGAGGAAAGAATTGACTTTTTCGGTTACTTGACCAACATTTTTGGATTGTCATACATCAATGGTTCTGAAGTTGTTTTGTTCAAATGTGAATGGTATAATACTAGTCATAAATCTAAAATAAATATCGACGCACATGTCACAAGTATTTACGTTAGGGATCGGTGGTATGAAGAGGATCCCTTTGTCTTGCCAAATCAGGTAAATCAAGTCTTCTATGTCAATGACACCAAATTAGGACCAAATTAGAAAGTCGTGGAACGGGTCAAGCATCGGGGTGCTTGGGATGTGCAAGAGCGAGATGAGGAAAAAGAGCAAAATGTGATAAACGAGCCATACCAACAGGAAGAAGCCATTGAAATTGTCCCAGTATCTGCTGCTGAGGATTTTTCCTTTTGTTACACTAGGGATGACATTGAACCAGATATCATCCCTGAGGATAATGAACCTACGGCCGATGGTGATGTGCCAATTGATGGCAATGGTGGTGACGAGGACGAAACATTGGCAAAGTACATAAATGAAAAGGAAACTGATTAGTCCGACCCTGATATTGATTCTGATATGGAATTGTGATATGTAAAGTATATTTCTTCATGTGTGTGGACAAGAATTACTTGCAATGGAATCATTAATTTTACTTTCATTTGTTTGCCACTATTGTGACTTTTTTTTAATTTTTTAAATGTTCGGTCCCTTTATATATTTATGATCCCTTTGTCATTTTTTATCATAGTGGCCCAAAAAATGACAAAAAAAAAAAAAACAAAAAAACAAAAGCTTATGTTCCTCCTGGCGCATTGTCTCAAAAGAAGAATGCTTATGAGTCAGGTATAAATAAGAATATTGTAAGTAACATGACCCGAATGAGTGAAATTGGTGCACAGCAATTGGTACAAGCAAGCCAAAATCCATCTCTGCGTCAACTCACTGTTGAAGACGAGCATGATGACGTCGACAAGGAGTATAGACCATCCAGAAGTAGTGAGGAAAAAGAAGAGTTAGAAGATGAGGTTGTTATATCTAATATCAAAATTTAAACAATTGTGATATTTCTTGCATGTATACTAACTTATTGTGTTTTTTTCTCGTAATTCTTGATTTTATCCTAATTTATTGTGTTATTCAGTTCGCACACATGGCCCCAGGGAGAGGCAGACAATGCCAATCATCAGGCACTCAGGTATCGGTCCCAGATTGTATTGCCAGTCAACGTGAGAGCGGTGCCACCCAGCCCGATGTATCTAGCCAGCCTACTATGGATAGTAGCGTAGCTAAGAAATATTTGACCCTATTATCTTTTCAAACTTATTATCCTAATTCTATTTTTTTATGATTAATAATTCAGATTTGTTTGTGCTGGTTGTAGCATCATCCTCTCGGCGTGTACGGGGTAGGGCGGTGGGCCATGAGTCAGAGAAGAGGATGAGGATTCTGGGCAGTAGGATTTCTGTTCTGTTAGGTGCACAATCGGGGGCATTTGAGGGTGTAAATGCCTCTACATTTGCAATCGTGGTAGGGAGTCATATTCGCAGGCTTGCACCTTTGAACAAAGAAACATGGGGAACAATTGATGATGGGTGCAAGGAGGCAATCTTTACTGCAACTGCGGTAATAAAACAATCTTCTACTTCCTAATCTATATTCATAGGCTTTACTGTTTACTTTTCACACTTGTGGGTTTGAAATGACAGCAAAAGTATGACTGTGGCGATTGGAAGACCAATGCACGTGTGGCAAATGCAGTCGGGAAACTAATGATGCATACTTATAGGAAGTTTAGGGCGGAGCTACACAAAGCATATAAGAAGTTGTTGGAAAAAGGCCACGATCCGAAGCAGTGCCCATATGATATGGAGAGGGTGGCCCAGTGGGTCTGGCTGATAGAGAACAAATGCGAGACACTAGAATGGAAGGTAACTAAATTATATTTCTTTATTTGCTTTCGGTTCATGGTTTAAATTAGTCTCTACACTATATATTTCTACTGTTTTGTCAAGCCCAGACCCAGGTTTAGTATAATTTATTATTATTTTAGCCGTGATTAGTCACTAAGCGGATTAGAGGACGATTAGCTTGAGTTTCTAGTTAGATTAGAATTTTGAATAGCTTTGGGAATTTTGAGGGTGTTGTGTTTGGTTTGATCGGGCCCGGGGTGGCCCGTGTGACGCGTCTTAGAGTGGGGATTTGATTTATTGGATTCATTTAATTTTTTAAAAATATGGATTTCGATATTTTTGAACTTGTTACTTTGGTCCCAACAACTTTCATGTTTGTCCTGTTTGCATTCGAACTTTAGAAATCTTGTTTTTAGAGAAAAAGGGCAAATCAGTCTTCTCACACACCAGTCTATGCATAAATTTCAAACTTTGAAAATCATGGGGAAAATATACTTTTTCAAAACTAGAGTTTTCAATGATCATTTTTCTCTTCTTCGTCAACTGCATTCGGGACCCACAAATGATAGATCCAGCCATATGAAGTTTCCAGGGCCATTGGGGCCCACGACCCATTTAAATCAACTCAAAACCCATGTTGAGTTCCCTTCTCCCTTTCTTCTTCATTTTCTGCAACTGAACCTAAGAGAGAACCCTCTCTCTTTGCTCCCATCTTCTCTCCTCTTGCATGTACAACAAACCCACCTACATTGAGAAACAAATCACACCAATCTCTTCCCCATCTTCCAAGCTTCCCATTGATAGTGTTTGAGGAGGATTTCAGCTGGAACCCACCTCTTCTCCAAGCTTTTCTTCTTAATTGGAACCCCTAGAGGTAAGCAATGGCATCCCCCTTGTATCCATGAGTTTGATTGATCCTATAGAGGCCCATTTTCATGCATGCAGGGGGTTTCCATGAAGAACTCCTTTGTTTTCCAGATTTTTGTGAATTTTAGTGGTTTTTCCATGGGGTTTTTCGTGCAGGTTTGGTTTGAGCTGAGTAAGGAGTCATTAGAGTGTTTTATGACCCTTTTTGAACCTAAGGCAAGTGAATAATCAGCTCTTTGAATGCATGAAATTCTAAACCTTTGAATGTCTACATTTTTATTTATGATGAACTTTGAAAATTCTAATTTATAAAGCATATAGTTTGAGATTGGAATGAATGACAATATGGTGGTTGATGTTGTGCTAACGAGTGGTTTTGCAGCAAAATGCCTCCACGTAGGGACCCCACCAACACCAATCCTTCTTCCAGCAATACCCATACAGCAGGCTCCTCAGGAAATAATCCATTTCAGGACTTTATGCAGAGAATGATGGAACAGCAACATCAAACGAATGAAATGATGATGGATCAGCAAAGAAGAGCCAACGAGAATCAGGCCAAATTGCAAGAGCAGATGGCTAAGAAAGATAAGGAATTAGCACAAGTACAGAGGCAGTTACTGGAAGTGTTGAGTAGGAGATAAGAACTTGTACAACCTCAACACATGGGTCCTCAGAACGTTATCAATAACCGTGACGACAACCCGAATGTACTGTTTGAACGCTTCCTGAAGAGTGGTCTAAAAGAATTTACCGGGAATGAAGATCCTTTGACAGCAGATGATTGGCTAACTCACACCGAGAACATCTTTAACCTTTTTCAGTGCACGGGCAAACAGTGAGTTCTCCTAGCAGCATCTATGTTTATGGGCCTGGCTGACATTTGGTGGAAAACACTCAAGGATGGCTATCAGGACATTGCTAATGATGTCGTATAGACTACTTTCAAGGAGCAGTTCACCGAGAAGTATGTGCCCACCCATGTCAAGAGACAAATGGCGGTGGAGTTTCAGCTACTCACATAAGGAGACATGACAGTCCTTGAATATGTCACAAAGTTTGAGAGATTGTCTCGGTATGCACCAGAGCTCGTTGATACTGAGGAGAAAAAGATTATCAAATTCTTGGAAGGATTGGATCCTATCATTGAAAGAGATGCTTTAGGCATTGTCTTACCAGCTACATTCCAAGAAGCAGTCAAGCGAGCTTATAAATCTGAAAACATCAATAATAAGATTATAAAGAATAATCAGAGAAAACGTCAGCAGCAGCAAGGACAGAAATCCTATCAAGGTAAGAAGTCAAGGCCAAATCAGAACACCCAAAGGCAAGATGGATGTGAGCACTGTGGCAAGAACCATCCTTACAAAGTCACGGGTGGATGCTTTAGGTGTGGCCTTACAAATCATATGATGAAAGAATGTCCAAACAACAGGAACCAGGGCAACAGGCCACCTCAGCAGAATCAACAAACTCAGAACCAACCCAGGCAGCCACAATAGCAGAACCAACAACAGCAGCCCCGTCAGCAACCTCATAATCAGAATGCCTGTCCACCTCAACAGAACAGGAATGCGCAACAAGGGAGGCAGAATCAGAATAGAAACAGGCCTCGACAACAAGGGCGCATGTATCATCTGAATCAGGCGGACGTGGATGCAGTGGGCAATGTAGTTGAAGGTACCCTTTTTGTTTGTGGATTTGAAGCGAAAGTATTGCTTGATCCTGGATCCACGCATTCATTTCTATCCCCTATGTTTGCTAAATTGATTGATGTGCCTGTTAGCGAACTGGACTTTATTCTTACCATTACAACGCCAGTAGGGAAACAAATTGTTTGTCATATATATTACCCTAGTTGTACAGTTAAGATAGGTGATGTTACTTTCCCAGCAAACCTTATCCTGCTAGACATGCATGACTTCGATGTCATTTTGGGGATGGATTGGTTATCTGGACACCATGCCAGTATGGATTGTTTTAACAAAACTATTTCCTTCAAGTTAGATGGAGAGTCATCAGGGGTGGAATTTCATGGAGAGAAAAGGGTTTCACAGGCTAGTGTTATTTCAGCATTGTCAGCAGTAAGATTATTGAGAAGCTGATGCGAGGGATTTATAGCATTTATCTTAGAGGACAAACAGTCCCAAGGGGTGGAGCAAATCCCTGTAGTGAGCGAATTTCCAGATGTATTTCCGGAAGAGAGGTTTGCCACCAGTCAGGGAAGTAGAATTTACCATAGAGCTTATGCCAGGAGCAGCTCCAATTTCCATTGCACCGTATAGAATGGCTCCGACATAATTGGGTGAACTGAAATTACAGTTGCAAGAGTTATTGAAGAAAAGGTTTTATCAGACCAAGCATATCACCGTGGGGAGCTCCGGTGCTATTCGTCAAGAAGAAAGATGGAAGCTTGAGAATGTGCATAGATTACATGAGACTGAATCAAGTAACCATTAAGAATAAGTACCCATTGCCAAGAATAGATGAGCTATTTGACCAATTGCAAGGAGCAGAGTATTTCTCAAAGATAGACTTGAGGTCCCGATACTACCAGTTGAGAGTCAGAGATTCAGATATACCGAAAACAGCCTTCGGAACAAGATATGGGCACTATGAATTCCTAGTAATGCCCTTTGGATTGACGAACGCACCTGCAGTATTCATGGCTTTAATGAACAAGATCTTTGCGCCTTACTTGGATCAGTTCACTATCGTCTTCATTGATGATATACTAGTATACTCCAAGTCTAGAGAAGAACATGAGCAGCACTTGAAGACATCACTACAATTGTTAAGAGATAACCAGTTGTATGCTAAGCTCGAGAAGTGTGATTTTTGGATGACGCAGGTTTCTTTCCTCGGTCATATCATTTCCAAAGAAGGTTTGGTAGTTGACCCGGCAAAGATAGAAGCGGCCATCAGTTGGGAGAGGCCAAAGAATGTAACTGAAATCAGGAGTTTCTGGGTTTAGCGGGCTACTACAAAAGATTTGTGCAGGGATTTTCATCTATTGCAACATCTTTAACTAAATTAACCCGGAAGAACGTGCCATTCGTATGGACAGAACAGTGTGAAGCAAGTTTTAAAGAATTGAAGAAGAGATTAACCAGATCTCCAGTTCTCACCCTACCTTCAAGCGGAGGTAATTTTGTAGTCTACATGGATGCTTCGACCGTGGGACTTGGATGTGTGCTAATGCAGGATGGTAAAGTCATAGCGTATGGCTGAAGACAGCTGAAGGAGCATGAGAAGAATTATGAGACGCATGACTTAGAATTGGCAGCAGTTGTATTTGCACTAAAGATGTGGAGACACTATTTATATGGAAAAAAATTTGAGGTTCACTCGGATCACCGTAGTCTACAATATCTATTCTCTCAGAAGGAATTGAACATGAGACAGAGGAGATGAATGGAGTATATTAAGGACTACGACTTTCCAATCAAATACCACCTAGGGAAAGTAAATGTTGTGGCAGACGCATTGAGCAGAAAATCTGGGAGCATGGCCAGTTTGCGAGGAATGGGTAGACTCCAATAGCTCGAAGAATTGGGAGTTGAGTTCCAACCGTTGAGATGAGGTCTTATGCTAGCAAACATGATAATGTCTGAACCTACTTTCATCCAGAAATCAAGGAGACTCAGCTACAGGATCCAGACTTGGCAAAAATTGTGGAGCACATTTCAGATTGCCCAGATTTCATAATCGTGGATGGAGTGTTGTACTTCTGTGACCGATTGTGTGTCCAAAACATTGATGACTTAAGAAATGAAATCATGGCTGAAGCTCATAGCACCAAATATTCTATGCACCCGGGGAGTACAAAGATGTACCACAATTTGAAGAGCAGATTTTAGTGGAACAACATGAAGAGAGAAATTGTAGCATTTGTATCCCGATACATGACTTGTCAACTGATTAAGGCAGAACATCAGAAACCAACAGGTCTTTTGCAGCCATTAGAGATTCCACCGTGGAAATGGGAACATCTTACTATGGATTTTGTCTCGGGTCTACCGACGACTAGTAAAGGGAACAATGCCATATGGGTTATAGTCGACCGATTGACGAAGTCTGCATGTTTTATTCCATTGAAGACAAGAAGGAAGATGCAAATGTTGTCACTAGCACAAACGTTTGTTAATGAGATCGTCAGCCAACATGGTCAACCAGTCTCCATTACATCCGACAGAGATAGCAGATTTGTCTCGAGGTTCTAGAAAACTCTGCACGAATCCATGGGTACAAAGCTCCAATTCAGTACAACGTATCACCCACAGACAGATGGACAATCAGAAAGGACCATCCAGACGTTGGAGGACATGCTTAGGGCATGTGTACTTGACTTCAAAACTCAATGGGACGAAAGTCTACCTCTTTGCGAATTTGCATATAACAACAGTTTCCACTCAAGTATAGGGATGACACCTTTCGAAGCACTTTATGGAAGGAGATGTAGAACTCAGGTGTGTGGGAAGAGGTCGGAGAACGCAGCTTTCATGGACCGTCATTGATTGGTGAGACCAATGAGAAAGTCAAACTCATTCATAAGCGTTTGAAGACTGCAAGAAGCCTACAGAAAAGTTATGCAGATATTCGGAGGAAGGACCTACAGTTTCAAGTAGGAGATAAAGTATTTTTGAAAGTGTCACCCACTAGAGGAACCTTGAGGTTTGGTCAGAAGGGTAAACTGTCAAGAAGATCATTGGACCATATGAGATCTTAAGTCGTATTGGCGAAGTGGCTTACAGACTGGCCTTACCGCCAGAACTTTCAGGGGTACATAATGTGTTTCATGTCTCAATGTTGAAAAAATACGTTTCGGACCCCTCACATGTGCTAAGACATGAGCCTCTAGAGATTCGAGAAGATGCCACTTATGATGTGAAACCGGTCAGAATTATTGATACAAAGGAACAAGAATTGAGAAACCGGACAATTCACTAGTTAAAAGTGCTTTGGGAGAATCACGAACCAGAAGAAGCTACTTGGGAATTGCGTGATCAGATTCAGAAAAAGTACCCGCACTTGCTACTAGAGGTTAGTGTACATTTGGAGGACCAAATGTCTCTAAGGGGTGGAGGATGTCTAGCCCCGACCCAGATTTAGTATAATTTATTATTATTTTAGCCGTGATTAGTCACTAAGCGGGATTAGAGGACAACTAGCTTGAGTTTCTAGTTAGATTAGAATTTTGAATAGCTTTAGGAATTTTAAGAGCGATGTGTTTGGTTTGACCGGGCCCGGGGTGGCCCGTGTGACGTGTCTTAGAGTGGGTACTTGATTTATTGGATTCATTTGATTTTTGAAAAATATGGATTTCAATATTTTTGAACTTGTTACTTTGGTCCCAACAACTTTCATGTTTGTCCTGTTTCCATTCGAACTCCGAAAATCGCGTTTTTTGAGAAAAAGGGCAAATCAGTCTTTTCACACACCAGTCTATGCATAAATTTTGAAATTTGAAAATCATGGGGAAAATATACTTTTTGAAAATTAGATTTTTCAATGATCATTTTTCTCTACTTCGTCAACTGCATTCGGGACCCACAAATGATAGATCTAGCCATATGAAGTTTCCAAGGCCATTGGGGCCCACAACCCATTTGAATCAACTCAAAACCCACGTTGGGTTCCCTTCTCCCTCTCTTCTTCATTTTCTGCAACTGAACCTAAGAGAGAACCCTCTCTCTTTGCTCCCGTCTTATCTCCTCTAGCATGTACAACAAACCCACCTACATTGAGAAATAAATCACACCAATCTCTTCCCCATCTTCCAGGCTTCCCATTGATAGTGTTTGAGGAGGATTTCAGCTGGAACCCACCTCTTCTCCAAGCTTTTCCTCTTAATTGGAACCCCTAGAGGTAAGCAATGGCATCCCCCTTGTATCAATGAGTTTGATTGATCCTATAGAAGCCCATTTTCATGCATGCATGGGGTTTCCATGAAGAACTTCTTTGTTTTCCAGATTTTTGTGAATATTAGTGGTTTTTCCATGGGGTTTTTCGTGTAGGTTTGGTTTGAGCTGAGCAAGGAGTCATTAGAGTGTTTTAAGACCCTTTTTGGACCTGAGGCAAGTGAATAATCAGCTCTTTGAATGCATGAAATTCTAAACCATTGAATTTCTACATTTTTATTTATGATGAACTTTGAAAATTCTGATTCATAAAGCATATGGTTTGAGATTGGAATGAATGACAATATGGTGGTTGAATGGAGGTAATTTGACTGGAAGAGGTGTTTGGAATGGTGTAGGGAAGGTGTATATGGAAGGAAGAGAGAGAGCTCCAGAAATGCAGAATTTTCTGCACTGGGCGAAACAGCCAGTGAGCTGTTCGCTCGAGCGAACAGGCCACTGTCTACGAAAAACATTACAGAAACCTGTCCGCTTGAGCGAACTGTGTGTCAGCTGGAGCGAACAAGTTTCTGGAATATCTTGCTCGAGCGAACATTCATCCACTCGAGCGAACATGATACTGTCTGACGAAATTTGAAACAGAGGCTTGTCCGCTCGAGCGAACATTCAGGTGGCTCGAGCGAAGGAAATTCTGGGAGGGTCTGCTCGAGCGAACTTGGGCACAGTGCAGGGTATTTTTCCTGTGCCCTGCTGGTAACCAATGTAGATAAGTATCACTATGCACCTTGTGTCTCAAACATTGGAGATCTTCAATGGCACCAAACTATGTTTCATAACCAATGCTGTGACATTAAGTGCATAATGAGAAAACCCTCAGGACATCAAGCAACCACTATGTATCACCTCATTCCATATTAGTGAATTTATCATATATTTCTCTTATGATTCGTTTTGAAACAAAAGTTATTTGTTTGTTACGTTTGAAATTATCGATAAAGCTACTCATCTGACCGTCTGAATTTGTCAGTATATATGTTTGTTTGGAGTAGTTCCTTTTTATCGATTTTGGAAATATTATTAGTCGAATTATATCGATTCAGGTTTTGGTTTTGAATGACACCACTAAGCTTAGGTCACCTAGTTGGGCTGATCACCCGACTTGGGATCTTTAAAATTACTTGCCAACTGCAGTTTGAATTCTGTTTGTTTGCTCCGGCCATGGCAACGATTTTGTTTTCTGGTCCCATGAGTAGTGGCAACGGTTTCTGTCTATTTGTTCCGGCCATTTTATACGGCGATGGTTTCTGTCTGTGTGTTCTTATTACTTTGGTAATAGGATAATTTAGCTAAATGTGGGTTGCCAATATTTTGATTAATTGTTAGTTAGTTTGAAATATTTAAATTATGAATACTTTTATTTGTATAGAAATAACTCGTGTGATTTACTCATTACACGTATTCCCTTCAATTGCATATTTATAATTTTAGTCATGGTATTATGAAACTTGTATATCTTGTCTATATTATTCACCTGCCAGACCGTCGTGTCTGATACTCTCTTGTTGGCGTCAGATGTCGGACCCGCAGCCCTCGAGGCGGAGTGTGCACAGGGGGCAGTAGGGCCTCAGGTGGAGCACGAGTGGCAGCCAAATGATGTCATGCAGACGTCATGTTTGGTCTGGAGCTTCGATAACAACTTTTGGAAAAAAATGACGGTTATTTGAGAACTTTGTTTATGGCCTCTGTTGGCCTTGTTTGGGATGTATAACCTGAATTACTTTTGATCATCACAACTTTAATCTTAACTTTGGGTTACGCTCTTATATATATATTTCTCTTTTGATGCTAAACTTGTGCACTTATCTTATGTTATATGTGATATTTATTTTGTTACATGCTTCCGCATATTATCGTTTGATGTGAAATTGATTTACTGGTTGTGATTGATCGTTTGGAATCCTCACCGCGGAATCCTGTGGGAGAATAATTAGCGCGTGCGGGTGGAATTTTCTGGCCCATCGCGCCACGTTCCCGGATTAAGGACTTGATTATCAGAGCCTCGGTCCGGGGGCGTGACATGTTTTAACTATTGTTGTTGTTGTAGCTAAATTAATGATTTGGCCCTTCCGTCCTTGTGTGTGAAATCCATGGACCCAAGCCTATCTTTTTGGGGGAAAAAAAAAGCAGAAATACATATTTGGTCATTTGAGGATCTATTCTTTAGGCTCTGGGCATAAATACATCTATGCAAAAATCCTTGTTTGTGCAACATGTTCAATCTCACGGTGAATATCATTAGTGAGGAATGCTATATTTTATAAGTGCATTGCTATATTTTATTGCTGTCCTTCGTGAGGAATGCTCACTCTCTTCATGTTGGATTTATTGTCATTTTTCTTTTTGTGGGTGTATTTATAGTGTTTTTTGTAAGCTATTTTTTTTTTTTCATTTTAGTGTTTGAATGTGAATTGTTTCTTTGTATTATTTTTGTGCACTTGGGCCATTCATGTTTGGAACTTTGATATAGTTGAATACTATCTGATCTGGTTACTTGATTTGTGTTGAGAGAGAGAGAAAGAGAGGACCTTTGTAACCCAAAATATTCCAACAACTTCAATTTGGTTAATATCCAAACTTGCCCTTAGTTAATATTGCTTATGATCAATTGAAGAAGCAAGGCGCCCCATTGGTTTCTAATCAGTTAATATTCTTTGTATTATTTTCATTATCCCACTATTGAGACCTCACTTGCTCTCTCTGGTCTCTTTTCTCTCTTACATGTATATAAGCTGACATCTGAGTAGAAGGATTACATGTATATATGCTGACATGTGAGTAGAAGGAGAAAGAACGCAATTTAATGGTTTAGATTTCAGATGATCAGACCACTTGTGTACATACACATTCAATTTTATTGGCTTGATGCCTCACATGAGACCATGTTCATCTCTGTCCACGTTGACTTTTTGTCTGGGTTTTCTTTTGCTTGTTGCCCATATCTTGGGCCTCTATTTAGAGGGAGATTATCAAATAGAAAAAAAAGCAACGACTGGGATCAGCATCTACTGATGGGATCTATATTTGGTGTTTGAACTGTTTCAACAGATTTTTGTGCACTTGGATTGGATCATATTTCAACATATTTTTGAACTGTTTTATTTGGCAATGTTTGCACACTAGTAGTTTATGATATGTATAAGTAATGTATTTGATTGAATTGGCTATCCCAATTGAAAAGCTTTGATGAAATTATCATATAAGAAAGAAAAGAGCACAATTAGTTAGATCGATCTCTTCTTTGGGAGTTTGGTTATGGCTAAAGCCTTAGTGGAGGCTTTGGTCTTGTTCAACTACCTGGAAGAGTAGATGAGGAAGCATGGAGCTGAAAACTTTCATTTAAGGGTTCTTTAGTTAGAGTATATAGTTACTATTTTGACGGATAAAGACAACTGGCGAGAGAGCCTGTTCAGATTTGATTATGAACTACACATATGCCCTTATGTTTTGAATTTGTATGGGTCAGTTGTTAGTTTATTTAATTGCTTGCCCTTAATCATTAATTTGCTGCACTCAAATCCTTTGTCTTTGATATATTGATTTTAGACTCAAAAATGTAGTTTATTGAAGGTTTGTTTGGTGCTGAGTTTTTAAGGTTTTTAAACAATCCAGCCCTTTTTTTACTGTGATTAAAGGTGAAGATCTATAAAAAAAATTCGTCTGTGTAAACTTGAATTCTGTGTTCTTCGAAATATATGAACTTGGCCTAAATGTACATCAAATTTTCTCTTATTGGAAATGATTATCCACACATCAAGTTACTTAGTTGAATTCACATTAATTCATTTGTAATAGGGAAATGAGAATTTAGAATTAGAAAGGTTATTATTAATTGTGGCATCTTCTGTAATCGTCATCCTTCAACATGACTACTGTTGTGGGGCAAAAGAAATGCCTATCATTCCATTCTGACTTGCCACGTGGCCTCCACTCACCATCTTGAAAGGACTTCAAATTAAAGTAGAAGCACACATTTTTTAGCTTCTTGAACTTGTATCATTTAGCATCCCTTCACAAGAGTTTTTGTTCCCTCGAGTTTTCTTTTAAAGGTTATGTTCCCTCAAGTTTCTTTTAAATAAGCTAACTACATTGTCTATTATTTAATTTTCAGCGCAAGTCACAGAGGAATTCAGAGAGCCGGAGCAAAGCGAAGACGCTTCATACATCTGGATCTCGATCATTTGCAGCCCAATTCTCGATCATGCCGGCAGATGAGCAACAAGCTCCTCTCTCTCAACCTGATTTATATCGATTGCGACACTATAACAAGAAGAAAAATAAATGGATCACAGAACATGCTGAGGAGACACATGTGAGTTGTTTCATTGACAATATTGTAGATCATTGTTTATTTCAGTTGCCTAACATATATTAATTACATGACATATTTGAATGCTTTGATAATGCAGCAAAGAATGGAGGAGGCATTGTCGCAGCCTGAAATTAACTCTCCAGTGGCTGAGCAACAGGTGATTGAGAATCTACTAGGGAAGAGGGTCGCGAAGAGGCAAGGGTACCGCTCGAGGGGCCCATCATCATCTTCTACTAGTATCTTGATGTCTTCAGAGATGAGCACCCTCCAGCAACAACTAGTTAATGCATCAACTAACTCATTCATGAGCATTTATTTCAAAAGCATGGAAATCAATGAAGGCACAAAAGAAATAGAGAATCCATCAATGCATTTCATGAAAACTATTCAAAGCTTACAATACCAAATCAACCACTTGCCTCAAGGTTTCTAAACAACAAATCAAGCTTCTAATCACCTCCCAAGCTCAAAACCACAATTTCTACAAAAACCCCCAAAACACACCCTAAAATGGTCAAACAGTGAAATAGAAAGAGAGAGCTTTCAATAATGAAAGATAGAGCTCCTCAAGGACAAGAAGAATACATATCTAAGAGATTAGGGAGAGAGCTTACTCACTACAACAAAAAACACCATTGGTGACATGAAAAAATGTCACCAAAGGCCCAATTTTTGTCACCTATTATCATTGGTGACAAGGGACGGGGTGTCATTGTATCCATGACACTAAAAGTCAACGGTGACAAAGTTTGTGAACTTGTCACGGAATGATGTCAATGGTGACAAAAATATGGTGTCATGGAAGAAAGATTTTCCATGACATAGTAGGGTGTCACTGAAAGCAATGGTGACAACAACGCAGGTGTCATAGAAAAGAGATCTTCTGTGACAAAAATTGTCACTGAAAATATTTACCATGACAACCAAATACGTCTCACCAATAATATTATCAGGTTGGCACACAAGGGTGACATACTCTTTTTGTCACAAAAAAACACAATCAAAATATATATTTGTGCCACCCAAATTATCATTTCGCACCTGCTTACAAAGTTTCAAACATTTGTATCTAGATACACCCATTAGCAAAACTTATACCACAAAGATGCAAAATATCATTCAAATCAAATATCCAGTAAGTCAACATTCTACCATCCGAATTCACAACCGTTCAAAATATTCATCCTTCAACAATAAAAACTTCAAAGTCAATAGTCTTAGCATAACTATAAAACATCCAAACACGGTGTGTCGTGTCAAATAACAAAAATAATTCAAAATAAGTGTTCCAGTTAACTACAAAAAGTCTTCAGCTCCATCTTGGTCATTTTGGTTAACTGCCAAAAAGTAACTCCATTTCGATAGTTACCTACCTGTATAAAATCGCAACAAAAAAATATAATTAGTTAACATGTTATGAAATCGAGAAATCCTAAAAATACATTTGATTCGATTGCTGAAATTCAATAGATTCAACAATCTAAGATAAAACAATGATACAAGGCCAATATGACTTTGGGGGTCCACTAAATACCATTATCCCATAAACAAAACGAACATTAGATTCTAACATTTAAAAAAAAATTTACTTTATGGGTTTTTTATAAGTTTTTGGGTCAAATTACAAGTGATGCTTTGAGATGCCTTGATGGCTGCAAACCATTACATATCACGTAGATGTATTGCTTTTCCAGGTCAACCATGACAAACACAAGTACAGTGATTTTATATGAACTACGTTCAGACACCTCATGTAAGTACATATAGGACCATATGTGGGTAGGCCCATCCCCACAGAAGTCATTAACATAGGCCAGCTAGCTGCAGCCTATGTATGGGCCCAAGCTAGATTCCAAAATGAATGATAATCAGTTGGGTCAGTGCTAGACGATGCATGGCATTGCTTAAACCATGTACATCCTATTCAAAACTAGCAAAGCACGAATGTGAAGTTACTATGCTGCAAATCCTAGCTTGACGCAGCAGAAAAAAAAAACAAAGGATTGAGCAAAGAAACAACGAGGCTTACCTCCTCTAATACACATCAGCCATTGATTTACTGCTAGATCCCAGTGCCATTAAGAAGTTGTCATACGTTGAAGGTTCTTTATAAACCACTACATCCTCAGAAGTCTCGTTGCCTGAATGCTAGCTCCTCATATGAATGCTCTACATTATACAAACAAAAAGTTTGACTTCATGAAAACATAATGAACCATCAAGAAGTAGCACATATAGCAAAAAGGCATTTCTAAATCCACCAATTTTATCAAAATGTGTAAATACATGCAACAGATGATAGACATTTTTAACCAAAGTAAAATTGGCACATTTAAATTTGAAAGTTTCATTACCATTCACTATTAAAACAATCATTCACCAGCTAGACTCAGCCAAAACATTGAGATGGGCTACAATCAAGCTTATGATTGAGATGGTGATGCTTCCTTGAGCGCTGGGTAGTATCGATCTTATCTAGTGTTCTCGGCCTCTTCAATCCTGTTATAAAAGCAGCAAATCTTTTCATTAGGTTAATAAAATAGCAACTGCTATCATTCCAAAGAAAGACTGAATCACATAAAAGACCGTCGCCCACCCACATAGCCTCAGATTTCTTAAACTTAAAACAAGTCAAAATAAATGTATGAGAAAATAAAACTTCCTTAGAAACTTCCTTAATTGACATGGAAATTTACTTACCGAGAATTAGAGCCTTCCCCAACAAGACCTCCTTGCATATAAGCGGACATAACAGCGTCAAAGCGCGCAAACTTTTCATCATATGCACGTATTGTCTCCTGTTGCATTTGGCACAAGTCCTTCAAGGTCTCAAACTGATTCTTTTGTTCATGGCACATATCCTTAAGTGTCTCAACCTGATTCTTCAGAACTCGCACCTCATCATGTGATTTAGCACTAGACCGCTTAGATGGTGGTCGCTTCAAACCAACAACATATTCCTTCACATAAAACTTCTTGCCAAGAACTTCCATTTGGCATCTCCTCTTGTGGCACGGTGACCGGTAGCCCAAGTGCCTCATCCTCTTTGCGACGTGACTCATACTCTCGGTGGCGTGCCTCAAGTTGTACCTAATAGCAAAGAAAATATAGAATCAATATATTGCATGAAATACAAAAATAACGTTGGTGATGCGACTTCTATGGTTAACGCTCACATGTACTTGCTCACATATCGGGGTTACCCACTTCTTCTTCTTTGTACTATAATGGGTTAACTGGTAGAAATCTGCAATGTCAGGATGTTGACCATGCTCTTTTTCTTGAGCTGACATAACAGCTGCAAATGATTGTGATCCCATAGTATGATTGAAAGGTAAATTTACTCGAGCTTTCTTCCCTTTTTTTTACCAATTCCTACAAAATGATATAAATGTACTTGTAAAGATATCAATCAAATGAATTCCTTATTCCAAATTGAATTTTACCTCTTTATCTTTATTAGTCCAGATGTTACCAATCATCCATGCCCAGTCTTCACCACTTACTCCTCTATATGGCTTGATATACGGGTCCTTACCAGCTTCCACTAAGGCTTCATAGTGTGCTTTCATATTATGACGCCAGGTTCTATACAATTTGTTACACTTGCGGTCAATTCCTCGCCTCACATGCTCTTTCTCATCATATTCCCTTATGTCAAATTTATCCTGCACTCATTCATATAATACAGAATTCTAGCATAAGCAAAAAGGAGTTAAAATTGTGCCTGAACTGAAATATCAATTTGGATGCCGAAATTGGTTCTTTATGTGCGGAAATTATATACTAGAACCTGAAAATAACCCTTGTGACTAGTGTAAATGAGTACTAAGAGCTGAATTGCATCTTAATCTTAAAGAGGAAAAATAGTGAACCTCAAATAAAAAATCCAAAAGAGAGAGAAAACTTTACTCGAGTAGCCTGTATGATGGGTGCTTTAATAGCAGATGGAATATCATCCCACTTTTCCATATCCTTCAATGGTGCCGCCATCCTAATTTGTACACCAAGCTAATTGGCCAACCTAGTGGCATTTTCCCCAACGGGTGCTCCTACCTCCATTGGAACTGCTACAACAAGTTTGGTGCCACTACTAGCAGCAATAAAGCATTCGGTGTTAATTCCACGGGTAGCACCCCGAACACGCTTTGAGGTAGAAGCTGAAAAGTTAAAAAAAAAGTAGAGTGTATGAATATTACAATTAAAATATAATAGAATTTCACATATTGCTGGTATTGTATTTTTTCTTTTTTTCTTTTTTTGTTTTTTTTAGTTTCACAATGATTTTTCGTTGGATCTAATAAATCCACAGGAGACTGTTTTATAGATAAACCGTTCTCCGTTTTTCCTCCCTTAGTTTTAACGTATATGAAACTGACATTGATGGAAAATGTACCTCTCACCATATCGTGCGGTAAAGAAGTTGGTGTAGTAGATAGAGTACGTTGTTCAACCAGTAAGTCTTGGGTAGGAGTAGGAGCCACTGTAGACTCTGTTGTTAAAGAACCTGGTATACCTACCATCGATGTTGGGGTAGGCATTGAACCTTGGGTAGAGGAAGGAGGCACAGTAGACTGCATATAAGGCATCTCAGTATGGGGAGTGGATGTATGTTGTGCAACAACGTTCTTCTTTCTTTTTTCATTCCTGATAGCATCAATTTGTCACCATGTGACACAAAATTAATGTCTAATGATATATTTGTAAGCCTTGAATACACAATACATTTATATATTACCAGTTCTTCCTCATCGCTATAAGAACTCAAATGGTCATCAGAACTCAAATTGTTCTCATCCTCACGTGATTGATACTCCTCGTCATCATCATCCATGGCCCTCATATTTTTCGCCTCCTTAGTAGTTTTAGTCTTTCGCTTCTCCTTCAGATCAACCAATGAATTCGCCATCCTTTGAAACCCCCTTTCAACCAAACTAAGGTTATTCAATTCCATTTTTTCCCGCCTTTGCTTCTCATAATCAGACATTGGTTGGCCCATGCTCCCGGGCTTGATAAACCTGACCTTGTTTTTTGCCATCTCTCTCCTATAAGAAATGACATTTAGATTTTAGTATGATATATGAACAAGTAACATTTAGCAGATTTTAGTATGATATATGAACATGACATTTAGATTTCAGCAGATTCCCAGCAACTGTGTTGGAAAAGTGCGTTGTTTCAAAAGAAGGCAAAGGTGACTGTATCGTGCCGGAAAATAGCAGTTTTTTAGTTCATGATATGTACTTTGGAACCCCTGAATTTCGGACAGAAAATCCATCGGGAAGCTGGTTAGCCAGTGTTCCAAACAGGGGTACTCAGCAGTGTTTCAGCAGATTTCCAGCAACTGTGTTGGAAAAATGCGCTGTTTCAAAAGAAGGCAAAGGTGACTGTATCGTGCCGGAAAATAGCAGTTTCTAGGTTCATGATATGTACTTTGGAACCCCCGAATTTCGGACAGAAAATCCATCGGGAAGCTGGTTAGCCAGTGCCCCAAACAGGGGTACTCAGCGGTGTTTCAGCAGATTTCCAGCAACTGTGTTAGAAAAGTGCGCTGTTTCAAAAGAAGGCAAAGGTGACTGTATCGTGCCGGAAAATAGCAGTTTTTAGGTTCATGATATGTACTTTGGAACCCCCGAATTTCGGATAGAAAAACCTTCGGGAAGCTGGTTAGCCAGTGTCCCAAATAGGGGTAGTCAGCGAAAGATCTAAAACATCAAGAAATATTCATACATGTAGGACAAAGGTACATAAGCCACATCCATAGATGATAAGTATCAAAATATAGTTCACTAGGTACTATCCAAATAAAGATTAAAGGACGATAATACAGAAAACTAAATCAAGGTTCTATGTCCGGATCAATATCTGAATCAGATTCACTAGCAAACTCATTATCACTAGGCTCTCCTAGTAATTCATCTTCATCTTCGTCTTCATCTTCTTCAGGAAAACTGCTGCTAAGTTGTCGGTTCTGTGTCTCTAGAACCACATTACTTGGAATAATCTCAGGATCAACGTCATCTCTAGTGAACCGAACCTTAACTGAATCATCAATATCAATTAAGGACAGCATTAGTGGTTTCATCATGTTGGAATACATCAGTTGGCGCATCTTCTAAATCATCTTCCTTCTCAGGTATATCCCATATCCCTCGATGTTGGATCCGTTCTACAACTTTCCAATGGTCACCAAATTTGGTATCATTGACATAGAAGACTTGCTTCACTTGAATTGGGAGGACAAATGGATCATTCTTACACCATTGTCTTCTTACATCAATGCTTGTGAAATGTGCATCGGCTTTAATAAATCTACTTCTACTGGTATTGAACCATTCGCATTGGAAAAGAACTACACGGCGTCCAAACTTATAACTTAGCTCCCCTTACTCTGCACAAGTTCCCATAAAAGGTAACTATTTTCCCTTCATGGTTGTTCCCTTCCACGACGACACCACTATTTTGGCTTTTATGATGACTGTCACGACCCCAAACCGGGGGTCGTGAGGGAGGGGTGATTATATTTATTTTTATTTCTCCCAAGATCCGCGTGTGTGAGGATCCACAATCACATCACTCTCTGAACATTTCTGCGGAAGCTTTCGTGGCAATGCGACCCGGAGTCCGTGGACATCATCGGATTCCGCGTCGCATAGGGCCCTTTAGCATAAAGCTATCATTTTATAAATCATATCAGACTGGAATACACCCACATATAAATTACAGAGCTGACGGTAACAGGATATTACATTTCCATACATATTCAAGTTACAATTATCAATGTGTATTAATTACAATCCAAGAAGGGCTAATAAAAGCCGGACAATACAACTAATATCCACTACCCATTTGTGACATAACTCCGATGTCAAGCACAATGTCTACAGGACATAGCCGACAAGACAACCTGCAACTCGTGGCTCCACAGCCAACCAAACTCTCAGCTCGGGGCGGGAATCTGAACCTGAGTACCAACATAGTGGGTCAAACACGACGGTTTTGGCAAGAGAATGAAAAGATACCACAATATACAATAGATGAAATACCTTGAAAAGCACAGAAATCTGTTTAAACAAGAACTCTAATAAAACCGATAAATCATTTGCTGTAAAACAAGTAAACAAGATAAGACATATGAGGTAACCAAGGAATCGGGAATAACAAGGTGGCAACCACAAGAAGCTAAGTCCTCTATCGCTAAAGCGATAGAGCAATAACTAGGCCCTGATCTCAGTCACTCGAGGTGAGGAGAAACAGGGGATCTCATATAGATACATATACATATACAATACTATACATGACCACGGTAGCGAGCCGGGCATCAGGGACCACAGTAGCAATCTGCGGTATCGGGACAAGACCACGGTAATGACCGGGTAGCGGGATCCAAACTGCAGCTGGCGGGACAAGAGGGGGATCTCCAAGTCGGTTGATCAGACCAACAGGGTTATCCAAGCTTAGTGGTGCCGACTCATAGGTCAAATACAATCGAGACAATGCAAGCAAATCAAGTACGAATACATAATCAAATAGCAAGACGGGGGTGCTCAAGGGCACACTGACATATCATGTGGTGCAATGCACTTCAGGTCAAGTAACTGTTTCAAGTGTACAATAATACTTTCGGGAAAACCATTCATGTAATGCAAGGCTTGGAAATAGAGAAATATTGTGAACTATGCTAAATCAGGAAGGACAATGATTTTAAGATCTATTAGAGTGAATAGGGGTCCCGTATGTCGATCATAGATATGAATTGGTACTCCTTGAGTTTGAAGACATTCCGGGCTCCTTATGCACTTTTACGCTTTTCAAAACTTGACATGAGCTTATGGTTATAACTAGATGTTATGATAAGGAAATCAAGACTATAAATGGTCCGTCCTAAGTATGATGTTAATTCGGAGACATCGAGCAACCTACTCAGTCATCGAAAGGAATAGAATTCGCGATAACCAAGGAAAAAGTCTTGTATTTAGATATAAAGAAGATATCGCGTCATTCCGTCCCGTTCAAGATTGAAATGAAGTGAACATCGATGTCACCCAACCAACCGTGAGGAGCATCGGCTCAAGACGTCCTCACGCATGGTCAAATGAGTCCAAAGAGGGTAGCCAAGGTCCCACCTAAAACCAAGAAAAGAAAGAAAAAAAAATAAAATAAAAAAAATCTCAAAACCCACTGGACTCAATCGGCTAAAATTTCTACACAGGGCCCAATCGATCGGCCCAAAAACCCTTACAGTTAAAGACAGTCCGATCGATCGGTCTGCACGTCCGATCGATCGGACCTGGGCGTGCAGCAGTTCCGGGAACCTGATTTCTTTCTCCCCTTTTTCCTTTCCTTCCAACACATGATTAACCAAGGAAAACTATGAACAAGATGACTTAATTACATGCTTCCAAGACATTAAATGAGGCTATCAAGATCATTTATAGCAATCATGGAAAATCAATAGAAGAAATCAATGAAAACATGACAACCCATAAATGCTACCAAACCATTTGAAATTTAAAAACATCCAACATTCACTTGCCTCAAGCCTTCAATTAGTGATAAAACCAGCTCTAATCACACTTGCAAGCCAAGAACAAGATCTCTACAAAAACCCCCAAAACAAACCCTAAAATGGGTCAAAACAAGAAATAAGAAGAGAGAGCTTTCAAGAATGAAAATGGGGCTTCTCAAGGATCATAAGAACATGAATCTAAAAGATTAGGGAGAGATCTTACCAATAGGTTCTCCAAATGGACAAAGCAAGCTAAATGAAGACCTTGGAGAGAAGAGATTCCTCCACAAATGGTACCAATAGGAAGCTCTTGAGGTGGGGAAGAAGATGATGTAACCTTTTGAGATGATGGTGCAAGATTTGGTGAGGATTAGAGATGAAGAAGCAAGAAGGAGAAGAAGAACTTGCTAGAGAAAAGAACCCTAGACTCAAATGGCTGGAAAAATGGAGAAGGAAGAAAAGACATGGATTTTTCTTATAACCAATGAGAGTGGGCTCCACCACTTAAGAACCTAAAAAGGCCAAAATGGTGGTTTTCGGGACTTCGGATGAAATCGACGAAGAAGGAAGAAATGATCGTCGAAATATCTAGTTTCTAAAAAGTCTATGTTTCGCGGGTTTCGGGAATATCAAGTTTTGGGTACAGATTTGGTGTGAAAAGACTGTTTTGCCCTCAAAGCTAGAAAAGTCAAGTTTCGGGGTTCGGGACGGGAACAGGATCAACATGAAAGTTGAAGCTATCAGCAAAACAAGTAAATCGGGATAAAATACAAGTCGAGAAAACCAAGATAAAATCCCAAGTACACGTCAAGTCATAAACAAGGGTACCCCCAAAGGGCCCCACACTAAAACCAAGACACTCAAAATATCCCAAAGCTATAACAAAGCTATTTTAAATCCAAATTAAACCAAAAACCACGAGACACACTTAGAGCTAAACACAGCTCAAAGACACTAATCTGGGCCTCTCGGGTCGGGGTCTCACAATGACTATCCCGGTCTTTAGTGTGAAATCGAACACCATTGGATATGCAACCTGAATATAGTTTGATGATAGTCACAAATGGACCATTGGCTATAGACCACAAGTCATCGGTTGCTTCTTGTGAGCCTTCGTCTCATAGTTGATTCATCTACAGAACAATGCATGGCAAGCATGTTAATATTCTATATGCCCACAACTTAATTTATCAGAAGATAGTTTGTATCTTACGTGTTCTTTGAACCACTTTGGAAATTTCTCTTCTTGTCTCTTCAGAATGTCACATGAACTTTCATTTGCTAATAGTCTTCTGTGTTCTCTATTTACAAACATACAATAGTGATGGTTAAAAAGGTTGCATACTAAATATAAGTAAAGGTAACATCCAAATTAAGTAATAACGTACTCTAGATATTGTTCCATCTCAAAACTGTTATTTAAGACAAACCAATGAGCCTTGTCTATTTCCTCCTGCGTAACATTACTTGCCCTCGTCATTAAGCCAAAAGGACGAACATTTTGGGTGAACACCGCTAACCTCGTTCCACAGACACCGCCATCAGCATTTCGTTCTGGCCGATTGAAAGTTGTTTCCATACCACCGAGATACATTGAACAAAAAGTAAGACACTTTTTGACAATGTAAGACTCAGAAATGGAACCTTCCGAATAGGCTCGATTGGTGACAAATCCCTTTAAGGTACCAAGTAGCCTGTTTAATAAATAAATTTAAATGATTAAACCTGCATCATGTAATATCAACTATTAAAAATTTAGGGTAAACATTACCTTTCAATTGGATACATCCATCGATATTGCACTGGCCCTGCAAGTATGGCCTCATGAGGCAAGTGAATAGCAAGATGAACCATGACATCAAAGAATGCCGGAGGAAAAATCTTTTCCATCTTGCATAATATGAGCACTATCCGATCTTGTAGTTTCTCCAAATCCTTAACTCGTAGTGTTTTTGAGCATATCTCTTGGAAAAAATTCCCTAACTCAGATAATGTGATACATATGTCTTTCGGGAGGTAGCCACGCATCCCAATGGGAAGAAGTCGTTGCAAAAGTACATGACAGTCGTGACTTTTCAAGCCCGTTAATTTGTCTCCCTTTGTACTCACGCATCTTGATATGTTTGCAGCATAACCATCAGGATACTTGATTGACTTTAAGAACTCATAAAATCCATGTCTCTCCTCTGACGATAAAATGTATGATGCTGGGGGCTTTTCGAAGGACCCATCTGCACGCCTCTTCAAATGCAGTGCTGGCCTTATTTTTAGATCCTCCAAATCTTGACGTGCTTTTTCTGTGTCCCTGTTCTTCCCATCTATGCTCAATAGTATTCCAAGCAAAGCCTCACATATATTTTTCTCTATATGCATCACATCAAGGTTGTGTCGAAGCTTGAGTTCTCCCAATAAGGAAGCTCAAAAAAAAGGCTTTTCTTCATCCAATTTAATACTGGATCTCCTCTTTTTCTTTTGTTGCTTGGATGCTTGCCAAATGGCTTGTATGTTGTCGCGACCCCAGACCGAGGCCGCGGCGGTTAGTTAAAAATTTTGAAAGATTAAAAGACCTCCCACAGGTTCCCGCGGTGAGGGTTCCAAACAAACACGCATGGAACAACCCACTCACACGATCAAGTATGCGGAAGCGCGTGGCAAATCACATCTTATCATATCATGTCACAATAGGAAGCATCATGACATCGAGACATAATATCAGAATGAACATAACAAGGCATTCCCATAATTCAAGTTGTAAAGTTAACAAAATAAGTTAAGTTATTACACTTCCCAAATAAGAGGCCAACATAGGCCAATACAATACCAAAAGTATATCAAAACCCAAAAAGTGATCCAACGGAACTCATGCACCACCCCAACGTCTAGATGACGTCATCGGGTTGCCACTCACGGGCTAGGTTGGGCCCAACGGCCTCCTCCTGGCACTCCTCCTCAAAGGGAGGGTCTCCTGCACCTGGTCACCAACATACAAGCATCAAACACAACGGTTTGGCAAGAAATCATTTTAAGTGAAAGCATGTAAAACATCGTTTAATCAAGAACATAAAGAAATACTTTGCTGAACGTAAAACAATACTTACGAAACACTTTCTAAATCGAAGACAAACTAGCATGAATGCATACATATATATCATGAATAGTAAATCCACATAGAGCCCATCCTTTCTCTATCATTTATAATGAAAAGAGCAAGCACGCACGACAAGCACGAATATACATAATATAACACGACACGATTCCCACAAAGAACGGGATTTCCGGCCGCGGAACCGGACACGCACGATGTGTAATAAATACACTACTAATCTGCAGTTAGTTCACATGTTTAAGGACCCCCAGACAGTGGATCAGACTGAAAGGGCAGTCCAAGCTCTGTGGTGTTCACTTGATTTCATGAATGCACAAAACACGCGAAACACGATTCAAACATATCGAAAATAAAGGGGGAAATCACTTGTCACGACAAGACAAGACACGACTAGCACGATGCATAATATATATGCTCACAACTTATAGAAGTGATCCCCATTTAATACTTGAAACACATCTTGAAACATATCTTGGAAATACTTGAAACATATCTTGTAACGAGCTTAAAGACTTGACTTCAAAACGAGTACACGACATAACTTGCGGTCTTAAATCAACGCTTAAAACACGATAATTTTATAAAGTGCAAGCTTAGGCTATTCATTGGCCATTGGTTGATTGGAACTCTTTTATTGAAATACATGGATTGGTGTCCCCGAAGTTAGTATAAAGCATGGAGTTCCATTCACACAATGTCCACTTACAGTCCTTAATATAGCCTAGTTTTCAAGTTTTAAAAGAAAATACAAATGGGCAAAAATCTCAAAAACAGGGGAAATTCCAGTGTGCCCGGTCGACCGCGCCATTGGCCGGTCGACCGCGTACACTGTGAGCCGGTCGACCGCGCAAGTCCCGGTCGACTCAAAGTTGTAAATTTTATTCCATGCACAGTGTTTTGGTCAGGTTCCAGAGAACCTGACCCTGCGTCGCCGGTCGACCGCGCCCTGGGCCGGTCGACCGCGTGAACTGGGGAACAGTCATTCCCGCAGTGCAGCAGGTCATCCAACTGGGACCAATCCCAGTGTCCCCGGTCGACCGCGCCCTTGGCCGGTCGACCGCGTACACTGCGGAAATCAGAACCCAGTTCTGATTTCTGCAATGCACTGGTCCATCTTTCCTTCCTTTCTTTCCTTTCTTTTCTACAATCTTCCCAACCTAATTAGCAAGTTAAACACATGCATATACATGCTATCAAGGCTCACATTGGGCATTTACTTCATACTAAAACAAGTCATTAATATGGAAACCCATTTCAAAACCCTTGAAACCATTTCTTAACAAAACAATTCCAAACTTCAACAAAAGCAAGACTTACTTAAAAGATGTGAAATCTGAATGTTTGGAAAGCTAATAAACATGCTTGCATTATCTAAAGTAAGATCACCATCATAAAGACCTAATAAATCACAACCTTAGTACTAAAATACAAATCCAAGAACACACATGCACTACAACTTAAATAGATCACTTGCCTTAGCCAAATGAACACAAGATCTTTCTTCAAGCACTCCAAATCAAAGGTCAAGCCAAGAACTACAAAATCCCATGAAAAATCCATTCAAAACTCACCCAAAAACACAACCAAGCAACCCATTTTGAAATAGGTGCTATAGGTTAGAAAAACATGCTCTTTAGGAATAGAAAGAACTCTAATGAAGAGATGGATTGTAGATCTTACCTAGAGGTGCCCAAACGAAATGCAAGGAAAGAAATGAAGATCTCTTCCAACAAGAAACTTCAAGAAAATGGTACCAATAGCAAGCTTGAGATGAGAGGAAGAAGGTGATGGTCTTAGAATTCCATTTGGAGGTTCATAGCTCTTGCAATCATGAAGAGAAGGAGAAGGGAAAAAAAGGTTTTCTTTCACTCTAGGGCAAGGAAAAGTTGCAGGATTTTTGCTTGGAATGGGGAAAGGGAAAGGGGAAAGGGTAGCTTAAGTGTTTAGACAAGTGGGTCCCCTCTTGTGCAAAACTTGCATGAGTCAAAACATGATCTTAGGGGCCTCGAATGAAGTCGACGAAGAAGGATAAAACGATCCTCGAAATATCTAGTTTTCAAAAAGTATATTTTCGACATAGTTTTGGGATCTCGAAAATCGTGTCCAGATTTGAGTGCGAAAAGGCTATTTTACCCTTTTGGCCAAAACTTGAGCTTCTAGGCTTCAAACACAAATGAGCTAAACATGAAACTTGCACATAATCATAAAACCAATCAAATGAGATGAAAATCACGATTAACACACAACCAAACACAATCTTCCCACGCTTGCACGTACACCCAGGCCTTCCTGAGTGAGCCTAATAAACACTAAACGTTCTCAAACTCCCCAAAGCTATAACCATGACTAAAACTAATCACATTTTAACCCACGATCACTAAACCCAAATCAAGGCTAAGCACACACTAAGCAAACACTATTGGGTTAATCCTGGGTTGGGGTTTGACATCCTCCACCCCTTAGGATATTTGGTCCACCAAATAAAACAAATTTTTACCTCGGGTAACAAGTGTGGGTATTTCCTCTGAACTTGCTCTCTCAATTCCCAAGTGGCTTCTTCTGGTTCATGATTTTCCCAAAGCACCTTGACCCAATGAATTGTCCGATTTCTCAGCTCTTGCTCCTTGGTATCAATGATCTTGATCGGTCTTTCCACATACGAAGCATCCTCTCGAATCTCCAAAGGCTCGTGCTGCAAAATGTGAGAAGGACTAGTCACATACTTCTTGAGCATGGAAACATGAAATACGTTGTGTACCCCGGAGAGTTCCGGCGGTAACGCAAGCCTATACGCCACGTCTCCAATCTTGCTCAAAATCTCATATGGACCAATAAACCTCCTTGACAACTTGCCCTTCTGACCGAACCTCAGGGTTCCTCTGACGGGTGAAACCTTCAAGAACACCTTGTCACCCACTTGAAACTGTAATTCTCTTCGGCGAGTGTCTGCATAACTCTTCTGTCTGCTACGGGCGACCTTCAAGCGTTCCTGAATCAGTTTGACCTTGTCACTAGTCTCACCAACTATAGTCGGTCCATGAAAGCTACGAACACCGACTTCTTCCCAGCAAACCGGAGTTCTGCATCTTCTACCATAGAGAGCCTCAAAAGGTGCCATACCAATGCTAGAATGGTAGCTATTGTTGTAAGCGAACTCACAAAGTGGTAAGCACTCATCCCACTGAACTTTGAAATCCAATACACAAGCACGCAACATGTCTTCAAGAGTCTGTATCGTCCGTTCTGACTGACCATCTGTCTGAGGATGATACGCTGTACTGAACTGAAGTTTGGTACCCATGGACTCAAGAAGAGATTTCCAAAACCTCGAAACAAATCTGCTATCTCTATCTGAGGTGATGGAAACGGGTTGACCATGCTTACTCACAATCTCATCAACAAAAAGTTTGGCAAGAGGTGCCATATGCATCATATTACCAGTCTTCATCGGAATGAAGTGAGCAGACTTGGTAAGACGGTCCACAATGATCCATATTGCATTATTCCCCTTCTTAGTATTAGGCAATCCGGAGACGAAATCCATAGTGATGTGCTCCCATTTCCACTCCGGAATCTCTAATGGCTGTAGCAAACCTGGAGGCTTCTGGTGCTCTGCTTTGATCAACTGGCAAGTCAAGCAACGAGACACAAAAGCTGCTACTTCCCTCTTCATGTTGTTCCACCAAAATCTATTCTTCAAGTTCTGATACATCTTCGTGCTACCAGGATGCATGGAGTATCTTGTGTTGTGGGCTTCAGTCATAATCTCTTCCTTCAGATCATCCACATTCGGTACACACAACCGATCACGAAAGTACAATACTCCATTCACCAACTTGAAGTCTGGACGCTCTGCAATATGATCCACAATCCTAGCCAAATCTGAATCTTGCAACTGACTGTCCTTGATCTTCTGGATGAAGGTAGGCTCAGACACTGTCATATTTGCTAACATCACACCCAACTCTAGGGTCTGCACTTCAACACCTAACTCTTCAAACTGCTGAAGGACACTAGCTCCTCTCAAACTGGCCATAATCCCTGACTTTCTGCTCAACGCATCAGCTACAACATTCACTTTACCTGGATGGTACTTGATTGGAAAATCATAGTCTTTGATGTACTCCATCCATCTCCTCTGCCTCATATTCAGATCCTTCTGAGAAAACAAAAATTGCAAACTCCTATGATCTGAATGGACTTCAAATCTCTCTCCATAGAGATAGTGCCTCCACATCTTCAAAGCAAAAACTACCGCTGCCAATTCCAAATCATGGGTTGCATAATTCTTCTCGTGGTCCTTCAACTGCCTTGAGCCACTATATTCTGCTCTTGCTTTGGCTTCTTGCTATGGTGCTGAGATCTCTGATTGTGCTGCTGGTAGTGCTGCTTCCTATCTTGAACGATCATGTTATTAATATCTTCAAACTGGTATGCCCTCTTTACAGCCTCATCAAAAGTAGCTGGTGGAACTACCCCAATGGTATCCTTCATGATAATGGGATTTAGTCCCTCCAAGAACTTATTGATCTTTTTCTGCTCCGTATCAATAAGCTCGGTAGCATACCTAGCAAGCCTCTCAAACTTTGTAACATACTCCAACACTGACATACTGCCCTGCCTGAGTTGCTGGAACTCAATGGCTTTCTGTCTCTTGATGTGTGATGGAATATACTTATCCTTAAACTGGGTTTTGAAGGCTGCCCATGCCTCCTCATTTGCCATGGCCATATAGGGCTCTTTGACAGTTTGCCACCATTGGTCTGCTAGCCCATAAAACAGAGAAGCTGTAAGGTTCACCTTCTGCCTACCAGTGCAAGTGAAAACATCGAAGATCTTCTCTGTATTGGCTAACCAGTCATCAGCCACTAGAGGATTCTCATTGCCCGAGAACTCCTTGGGTGCTCTTTTTCTAAACCTCTCAAACAATAGGTTGGGATCATGCTCCCTATTGTTTATGACAATATTCGGAGCCACTGGTGGAGCCTCATTCCTGTTCTGAAGAACCTCTAACAGTTGCCTCTGCACCTGTTGCATCTCAGCATCCTTTTTGGCCATTTGTTCCTGAAATCTGTTTTGGGCCTCATTCGCTTGTCTCTGTTGTGTTAACATAGCCTGCATCAGCTCTTGAAACTGATTTGCTGTTGGTATAGCAGCCTGATCATTCTCATTTTGGTTACTAGCTGAAGCATTGTTTGGTAGAACTCTTCTTGGAGGCATTGCTGTAAAACAAAATGTTAGTACACAATAAATATAGTCACATGGTTTCCTAGACGCCACACTAAACAATTCTAACGAATTCACGAACTCTCACCACGATCCTAAGATCTTCCTAGTTTCTTTTAAGTGCCTGAAACAAGTCCCGCTCTGATACCAGTCCTGTCGCGACCCCAGACCGAGGCCGCGGCGGTTAGTTAAAAATTTTGAAAGATTAAAAGACCTCCCACAGGTTCCCGCGGTGAGGGTTCCAAACAAACACGCATGGAACAACCCACTCACACGATCAAGTATGCGGAAGCGCGTGGCAAATCACATCTTATCATATCATGTCACAATAGGAAGCATCATGACATCGAGACATAATATCAGAATGAACATAACAAGGCATTCCCATAATTCAAGTTGTAAAGTTAACAAAATAAGTTAAGTTATTACACTTCCCAAATAAGAGGCCAACATAGGCCAATACAATACCAAAAGTATATCAAAACCCAAAAAGTGATCCAACGGAACTCATGCACCACCCCAACGTCTAGATGACGTCATCGGGTTGCCACTCACGGGCTAGGTTGGGCCCAACGGCCTCCTCCTGGCACTCCTCCTCAAAGGGAGGGTCTCCTGCACCTGGTCACCAACATACAAGCATCAAACACAACGGTTTGGCAAGAAATCATTTTAAGTGAAAGCATGTAAAACATCGTTTAATCAAGAACATAAAGAAATACTTTGCTGAACGTAAAACAATACTTACGAAACACTTTCTAAATCGAAGACAAACTAGCATGAATGCATACATATATATCATGAATAGTAAATCCACATAGAGCCCATCCTTTCTCTATCATTTATAATGAAAAGAGCAAGCACGCACGACAAGCACGAATATACATAATATAACACGACACGATTCCCACAAAGAACGGGATTTCCGGCCGCGGAACCGGACACGCACGATGTGTAATAAATACACTACTAATCTGCAGTTAGTTCACATGTTTAAGGACCCCCAGACAGTGGATCAGACTGAAAGGGCAGTCCAAGCTCTGTGGTGTTCACTAGATTTCATGAATGCACAAAACACGCGAAACACGATTCAAACATATCGAAAATAAAGGGGGAAATCACTTGTCACGACAAGACAAGACACGACTAGCACGATGCATAATATATATGCTCACAACTTATAGAAGTGATCCCCATTTAATACTTGAAATACATCTTGAAACATATCTTGGAAATACTTGAAACATATCTTGTAACGAGCTTAAAGACTTGACTTCAAAACGAGTACACGACATAACTTGCGGTCTTAAATCAACGCTTAAAACACGATAATTTTATAAAGTGCAAGCTTAGGCTATTCATTGGCCATTGGTTGATTGGAACTCTTTTATTGAAATACATGGATTGGTGTCCCCGAAGTTAGTATAAAGCATGGAGTTCCATTCACACAATGTCCACTTACAGTCCTTAATATAGCCTAGTTTTCAAGTTTTAAAAGAAAATACAAATGGGCAAAAATCTCAAAAACAGGGGAAATTCCAGTGTGCCCGGTCGACCGCGCCATTGGCCGGTCGACCGCGTACACTGTGAGCCGGTCGACCGCGCAAGTCCCGGTCGACTCAAAGTTGTAAATTTTATTCCATGCATAGTGTTTTGGTCAGGTTCCAGAGAACCTGACCCTGCGTCGTCGGTCGACCGCGCCCTGGGCCGGTCGACCGCGTGAACTGGGGAACAGTCATTCCCGCAGTGCAGCAGGTCATCCAACTGGGACCAATCCCAGTGTCCCCGGTCGACCGCGCCCTTGGCCGGTCGACCGCGTACACTGCGGAAATCAGAACCCAGTTCTGATTTCTGCAATGCACTGGTCCATCTTTCCTTCCTTTCTTTCCTTTCTTTTCTACAATCTTCCCAACCTAATTAGCAAGTTAAACACATGCATATACATGCTATCAAGGCTCACATTGGGCATTTACTTCATACTAAAACAAGTCATTAATATGGAAACCCATTTCAAAACCCTTGAAACCATTTCTTAACAAAACAATTCCAAACTTCAACAAAAGCAAGACTTACTTAAAAGATGTGAAATCTGAATGTTTGGAAAGCTAATAAACATGCTTGCATTATCTAAAGTAAGATCACCATCATAAAGACCTAATAAATCACAACCTTAGTACTAAAATACAAATCCAAGAACACACATGCACTACAACTTAAATAGATCACTTGCCTTAGCCAAATGAACACAAGATCTTTCTTCAAGCACTCCAAATCAAAGGTCAAGCCAAGAACTACAAAATCCCATGAAAAATCCATTCAAAACTCACCCAAAAACACAACCAAGCAACCCATTTTGAAATAGGTGCTATAGGTTAGAAAAACATGCTCTTTAGGAATAGAAAGAACTCTAATGAAGAGATGGATTGTAGATCTTACCTAGAGGTGCCCAAACGAAATGCAAGGAAAGAAATGAAGATCTCTTCCAACAAGAAACTTCAAGAAAATGGTACCAATAGCAAGCTTGAGATGAGAGGAAGAAGGTGATGGTCTTAGAATTCCATTTGGAGGTTCATAGCTCTTGCAATCATGAAGAGAAGGAGAAGGGAAAAAAAGGTTTTCTTTCACTCTAGGGCAAGGAAAAGTTGCAGATTTTTGCTTGGAATGGGGAAAGGGAAAGGGGAAAGGGTAGCTTAAGTGTTTAGACAAGTGGGTCCCCTCTTGTGCAAAACTTGCATGAGTCAAAACATGATCTTAGGGGCCTCGAATGAAGTCGACGAAGAAGGATAAAACGATCCTCGAAATATCTAGTTTTCAAAAAGTATATTTTCGACATAGTTTTGGGATCTCGAAAATCGTGTCCAGATTTGAGTGTGAAAAGGCTATTTTACCCTTTTGGCCAAAACTTGAGCTTCTAGGCTTCAAACACAAATGAGCTAAACATGAAACTTGCACATAATCATAAAACCAATCAAATGAGATGAAAATCACGATTAACACACAACCAAACACAATCTTCCCACGCTTGCACGTACACCCAGGCCTTCCTGAGTGAGCCTAATAAACACTAAACGTTCTCGAACTCCCCAAAGCTATAACCATGACTAAAACTAATCACATTTTAACCCACTGTCACGACCCCAAACCGGGGGTCGTGAGGGAGGGGTGATTATATTTATTTTTATTTCTCCCAAGATCCGCGTGTGTGAGGATCCACAATCACATCACTCTCTGAATATTTCTGCGGAAGCTTTCGTGGCAATGCGACCCGGAGTCCGTGGACATCATCGGATTCCGCGTCGCATAGGGCCCTTTAGCATAAAGCTATCATTTTATAAATCATATCAGACTGGAATACACCCACATATAAATTACAGAGCTGACGGTAACAGGATATTACATTTCCATACATATTCAAGTTACAATTATCAATGTGTATTAATTACAATCCCAAGAAGGGCTAATAAAAGCCGGACAATACAACTAATATCCACTACCCATTTGTGACGTAACTCCGATGTCAAGCACAATGTCTACAGGACATAGCCGACAAGACAACCTGCAACTCGTGGCTCCACAGCCAACCAAACTCTCAGCTCGGGGCGGGAATCTGAACCTGAGTACAAACATAGTGGGTCAAACACGACGGTTTGGCAAGAGAATGAAAAGATACCACAATATACAATAGATGAAATACCTTGAAAAGCATAGAAATCTGTTTAAACAAGAACTCTAATAAAACCGATAAATCATTTGCTGTAAAACAAGTAAACAAGATAAGACATATGAGGTAACCAAGGAATCGGGAATAACAAGGTGGCAACCACAAGAAGCTAAGTCCTCTATCACTAAAGCGATAGAGCAATAACTAGGCCCTGATCTCAGTCACTCGAGGTGAGGAGAAACAGGGGATCTCATATAGATACATATACATATACAATACTATACATGACCACGGTAGCGAGCCGGGCATCGGGACCACAGTAGCAATCTGCGGCATCGGACAAGACCACGGTAATGACCGGGTAGCGGGATCCAAACTGCAGCTGGCGGGACAAGAGGGGGATCTCCAAGTCGGTTGATCAGACCAACAGGGTTATCCAAGCTTAGTGGTGCCGACTCATAGGTCAAATACAATCGAGACAATGCAAGCAAATCAAGTACGAATACATAATCAAACGGGCAAGACGGGGGTGCTCAAGAGCACACTGACATATCATGTGGTGCAATGCACTTCAGGTCAAGTAACTGTTTCAAGTGTACAATAATACTTTCGGGAAAACCATTCATGTAATGCAAGGCTTGGAAATAGAGAAATATTGTGAACTATGCTAAATCAGGAAAGACAATGATTTTAAGATCTATTTGAGTGAATAGGGGTCCCGTATGTCGATCATAGATATGAATTGGTACTCCTTGAGTTTGAAGACATTCCGGGCTCCTTATGCACTTTTACGCTTTTCAAAACTTAACATGAGCTTATGGTTATAACTAGATGTTATGGTAAGAAAATCAAGACTATAAATGGTCCATCCTAAGTATGATGTTAATTCGGAGACATCGAGCAACCTACTCAGTCATCGAAAGGAATAGAATTCGCGATAACCAAGGAAAAAGTCTTGTATTTAGATATAAAGGAGATATCGCGTCATTCCGTCCCGTTCAAGATTGAAATGAAGTGAACATCGATGTCACCCAACCAACCGTGAGGAGCATCGGCTCAAGACGTCCTCACGCATGGTCAAATGAGTCCAAAGAGGGTAGCCAAGGTCCCACCTAAAACCAAGAAAAGAAAAAGAAATTATAAAAATCTCAAATCCGCTGGACTCAATCTGCACAGGGTCCGATCGATCGGCCAAAATACCCACACAGGGCCCGATCGATCGGCCCAAAAACCCTTACAGTTAAAGACAGTCCGATCGATCGGTCTGCATGTCCGATCGATCGGACCTGGGCGTACAGCAGTTCCGGGAACCTGATTTCTTTCTCCCCTTTTTCCTTTCCTTCCAACACATAATTAACCAAGGAAAACTATGAACAAGATGACTTAATTACATGCTTCCAAGACATTAAATGAGGCTATCAAGATCATTTATAGCAACCATGGAAAATCAATAGAAGAAATCAATGAAAGCATAAAAACCCATAATTGCTACCAAACCATTTGAAATTTAAAAACATCCAACATTCACTTGCCTCAAGCCTTCAATTAGTGATAAAACCAGCTCTAATCACACTTGCAAGCCAAGAACAAGATCTCTACAAAAAACCCCAAAACAAACCCTAAAATGGGTCAAACAATGAAATGACAAGAAAACCTTTCAATAATGCAAATGTAGCTTCTCAAGGACCAAAAGAACATGAATCTAAAAGCTTAAGAAGAGATCTTACCAAATGGTGTTCCAAATGAACAAGACAAGCTAGAAGATGATCTTTTGGAGAGGAGGTTTCACCACAAATAGTATCAATAGAAAGCTCTTGAGGTGGGGAAGAAGATGATGTAACCTTTTGAGATGATGGTGCAAGATTTGGTGAGGATTAGAGATGAAGAAGCAAGAAGGAGAAGAAGAACTTGCTAGAGCAAAAAGAACCCTAGACTCAAATGGCTGGAAAATGGAGAAGGAAGAGAGACATGGTTTTCTCTTATAACCAATGAGAGTGGGCTCCACCACTTAAGAACCTAAAAAGGCTGAAATAGCGGTTTTCGGGACTTCGGATGAAATCGACGAAGAAGGAAGAAATGATCGTCGAAATATCTAGTTTCCAAAAAAGTATATGTTTCACGGGTTTCGGGAATAACAATAATCCGGTACAGATTTGGTGTGAAAAGACTGTTTTGCCCTCAAAGCTAGAAAAGTCAAGTTTCGGGGTTCGGGACGGGAACGGGATCAACATGAAAGTTGAAGCTATCAGCAAAACAAGTAAATCGGGATGAAATACAAATCAAGAACAAAACGACTAAATCGGGAAAAATACAAATCAAGAACAAACAAGTAAATCGGGATAGAATACAAATCAAGAAAACCAAGATAAAATCCCAAGTACACGTCAAGTCATAAACAAGGGACCCCCAAAGGGCCCCATTAATACCCAAGGCACTCCAAATATCCCAAAGCTATAACAAAGCTATTTTAATCCCAAATCAACCAAAAAACCACAAAACACACTTAGAGCTAAACACAGCTCAAAGACACTAATCTGGGCCTCTCGGGTCGGGGTCTCACATCCTCCCCCCTTAGAACATTTGGTCCTCCAAATGAACTAAACAAAACCAAAAACAAATGGGGATATAATCCCGCACAACGAAAACAAAATCTCAAACTGCTGCTCCCAACGGTCATCTCGAAAGCATCTGGACTCACTGGGTCATCTCCGCTGTAGAACTCTTCGGTCAACTACCAGCAGCTGTCATACATTCTTCCTCTGGCTCGAATCTGTTACTGCCCTACTGACTGTTCAAGAATTCTGCCAATCTGACTGCTCAAGAATTCTGCCAACTCTGACTCCTCAAGAATCCTGCCAACTCTGACTCCTCCTAGGTTCCACCAAGTCTCTCACTCCTAGCCACCTTCAAACAGAAAATTTCTGGAACAATTCTCTCAACTTCATCATGACTGTCGAATCTAGGTCTCATATCAAATGCACCATCTTCAAAGTGAACTTCCTGTTAGCTCTAACTTGCGCATTACTCTCGATCTCTGCACCACAATTTGTCTTTGACGATAACATGCTTGTCCCTTCACTATTCTTCAGCACTAGAAGCTCTGTACTTACTATTGCAACTGTTCTGCCAAGTCTGTTTTCCCAAACAAATCCCAAAATAATTGACTTCCTACTCCGAGCATCTGCCAACTGAAAATTACCTCTGACATTGATAATCTGTCCTGCTCCTGCACAACTGCACTACCTCCAGTCAAACACGAGGGTGAGATGAGTCTGTAGTCAAGGTCTCTGCTTCGGTTGAAGATCTCCAACTGTCCAAACTCTAATTCAGCAACTAGCTCTTCTGACACCATCAACATTCGAAGAATCCTTCCGTCAAACCCCTGACACCCATCAAATGTTCTAACAACACTTCTAATATGCTGCCTGTCTTGCCTATCCATGTCGGTCAAAGTAACTGAAAGTTCTGGCTCATCCGATGTATTGTAATTCCTTCAATGTCTTATCTGTTCAATCTTCTGCCTCTATCTCTGGTTCACCATCTTCAAGTCATGCATGTGTGCCATTCTTCTCTGAATCTTTCGACTAGCCTCGTCCACAGGTTATGGTTCTCCAGCCTGTATCTGCACAATGTCCAAATTGATATCTCAAAAGTCCTTAAAGTCTGCAAGATCTCCTCTATCATAAGGCCAGGTAACAATCCATTCTGCATACGGCTCTCTATATCGCAGCTGAAAACTTACTTCCCATCATTATAACCACACACTGATGTACCCCTCTGAGTCAGCTTCACCATCCTTCTGGAATCATTGAAAATCCTCTAACACTTACCTGACAAAAGCTCGTCCATACTCGAGAAGTTCCCAACTTTTAGCATCCACTTGAAGCTCTATCAACTGAAAATCACTTCAAACTTCCTGAAATCTGTCATTCTCTGGTTTCTGGAGTCTTTTGACTTAGGGAATGTTCCAAGTTTATCCAAAAATCCACACTTACTTGCCTGACGAATCCTCTGACGATACACGATCAACTGTAATTGGGTCTTGGTATGCTGCTAACATTCCTTGCTGACTAGCAACTGCTCAAAAAATTCCTTTGCTAACTCTGTCTGTGACATCAAAAAGCTGCAAATTCTGCCAAAGTCCTTCGAGATCCACATGCTAAGTTTTTGTGGACTTAGATTCTCTGGCCCGAAAACAACGAAAAGGAGCTAAACATGGTGCGGAGACATTAAATTCTCCCCCACTAGAAAAGAATTTGGTCCCCCAAATTCTCTAACAAGAACAAAAGGAAAAGAGACAAGGAGAGTCTCCCCCACTAGAAAGAAAACAAACCCAAATCTGACAAAACGACATCGAGCAAAAAATCCGGATCTCACTACGCGTCTTAAGGTTTGTAGAGTGTTTTATGTCCTAGAAACCTGCCCGCTCTGATACCAGTCTGTCGCGACCCAAACCGGGGGTCGTGAGGAGGGGTGATTAAATTTATTTTTATTTCTCCCAAGATCCGCGTGTGTGAGGATCCACAATCACATCACTCTCTGAATATTTCTGCGGAAGCTTTCGTGGCAATGCGACCCGGAGTCCGTGGACATCATCGGATTCCGCGTCGCATAGGGCCCTTTAGCATAAAGCTATCATTTTATAAATCATATCAGACTGGAATACACCCACATATAAATTACAGAGCTGACGGTAACAGGATATTACATTTCCATACATATTCAAGTTACAATTATCAATGTGTATTAATTACAATCCCAAGAAGGGCTAATAAAAGCCGGACAATACAACTAATATCCACTACCCATTTGTGACGTAACTCCGATGTCAAGCACAATGTCTACAGGACATAGCCGACAAGACAACCTGCAACTCGTGGCTCCACAGCCAACCAAACTCTCAGCTCGGGGCGGGAATCTGAACCTGAGTACCAACATAGTGGGTCAAACACGACGGTTTGGCAAGAGAATGAAAAGATACCACAATATACAATAGATGAAATACCTTGAAAAGCATAGAAATCTGTTTAAACAAGAACTCTAATAAAACCGATAAATCATTTGCTGTAAAACAAGTAAACAAGATAAGACATATGAGGTAACCAAGGAATCGGGAATAACAAGGTGGCAACCACAAGAAGCTAAGTCCTCTATCACTAAAGCGATAGAGCAATAACTAGGCCCTGATCTCAGTCACTCGAGGTGAGGAGAAACAGGGGATCTCATATAGATACATATACATATACAATACTATACATGA